>CM071935.1:54157894-54277256 GCA_016081115.2 Rehmannia glutinosa
TAGCGAGAGGGCATGGAAGAAATACCGCGAAGTGATGTCGACTTAGGCTGTGCATGGAAGAAGTAGGTAAGCAGTGTCTTTGTTAAAGTGGTTTTACATAGGCGACAAGAGATTCTTGAAGGGCGACTATCACAAATTGATGGATGTCATCTCAAAATGTGTCGACATGAAGTTTGGCGGCTTGATGTTTATTGTCGAACAAAATGATGTCGTAGGCTATTCGCGATAAATGGAGAAGAAGGTTAAGCTTTGAGTTTGTCTCTGAGAATGCTGCCAAAATGTGATGAACAAGACCTTTAAGGAGGATAGGTCTTTTGGATGCTCACTTGGATATGGCATTTGATTGGCCGTTTCTTTGGAAAGTGAAGGGTGTTGCTCTCCAACATGGCAAGCCCTTTCACGTAAACAAGAAGATGTTTGGACAAACCTTTCCGGTGCCTGCAGGAGCTCACACAAGAAAGTTGATACCGGTGTAAGGGGAATCGGTTGACCCCAAAGACACAAATTTATGACCCCTCCCAAAGAAGAAAGTCACTTCGGCAAGGAAGCAAAAGCACACTGCCCGCAGTAGTCACCGCCCGAGTAGCGAGACTCCTGCCCGCATTGGAGATTGAGAAGGAACCCTCAATGCCTTCTACGGTCGTTAAGAAGAAAAGGATTGCCAAGCCGGGAAGACAGCTCCACTCCCCAGAAGAATACCCAAGCCCCCTGCTGCGATGAATCTCTTGAATCGAACCGAGGAGTCCCTGCAGTTGGAGTCCCGAGAAAGAGAAGGATGGTCAGGAATTCGACCTTGAGAGAAGGCAGTCCTGCTATCATTTGAAAAAGGGAAGCCGAGGCATTTGGTAATCAAGAAACGCAAATCACCTGAAGGTATTGATGAATCTGCGAGGGTGGCTGATGGTGTCGGCCGGATCTCCGATCGACCCTACGTGAGGAAAACAATGAGTAGAAAGAGCCTTGGCCAGACAATCAAAAGCGTGGTTGAAAAAGTTGTCTCCCCCGCGCGATCTCTCCCGTTCTTTGCTCTGAGGAAGAAAAGTCTTCTACCTCCCATTCTGCGAAAACCAGGAGGTGGAGGTGAAGATGATGATGATGATGTAATCATGTATTCACCACTTTACCCGGATATTGGACGCTACGAGAATGGAGAGCATGGCGGATCACTCAACGTGCGGTTCACTCACCCGAGTTTATAAAAAAGAAGAAATGCTCAGTTTCCTTGGTGTTGCAAATGTCCGAGACAAGCTCTCGGCGAAGACAATTGCATGGACATCCTCCCGCATCATAAGCGAATGAAAAGGATAAAGGCGAGGAGCGAGCCGATCATTGGAAAAATAAAAAATATGCGAATTTACAAGCTCTCCGAGATCAAACTCATACGCATCTTGATGTGTTCTGCGAAAGTGATGAGGATCCCCTTTCTGCAGCCAGAGATGTCGGATATGCGGCAAGGCTGTGGGAATCGAGCCATGCATGAGCAACATCTGTTTGAAGGCCCAGAGAGTCCTCACAATCTCTCCCGCAAATTGATCCTCTAGGAGTGGTACAGCCAGTGCATCGAGATATCGCTGCCCGACCACATCCCCCGTACAATCGGAGGATGGCTCGAAGAGATAGCGATGAGATTGGGGCGTTGGGCACCCAAGCTTAGCCAACCCCTATAGAAGGTGTTATCACACCCCTTACCGACGGGCCGAGCAATCAACGGATAAAGTCGCATCTCTCGAAAGTGACCCCACACTCGATCGCTCAGCAGGTGAGCCACCGAGTGAGGAAGCTCTCCACCACAACGGGTTGGAGGTTGATGTGGGAGACTCATCTTTGAAGCAAGGAGGCGAAGTTGAGAAGGAAAGTGAACAACAACAAAGTGGCATTGACGGCTTCCGGACGATTGATTGTCTTGCTCGGTTGAAATGTCCACCGCTTTCACGAAGGCCAACGTACCGCCGATGCAGCCGAGGCACAAGATGGTGATGTCCCGGAGTTAACACTGGCACAAAAGTGCTGATACGAGGAGTTGAGACTCCTACGTATGCTATTGTCGAAAGACCTTTAAGACGATTGTGGTGAGCCGAAGGGAATGTAGAAGACCCTAAGACAGCGATTCGGCATCACAAAGGAACATGGAGGCCTCACAATGATTGGTTGAGTCTGCTGGGGTGTTGAAAGCCCAAGGAAGGTTCGGAGACTTCCCTTGGTAAGGGTCAAGATACACAAAACATTCCTCCGATACACAACGATACGAGAAAAAGGAGATAAGCGCTCTTCATGACTCCAAGGAAAACATAGATACATCATTTTTGGGATCGAAGATGAAGTGAGTCCACTCAATTGTAAATCCTACGGACCGGTGAGGATGTTCTCAAAACTAAGAGCCAAATCGGTGAGAAAACGGCTGCACGAAATTCAACCTTGATGATGAGCCAACTACGCAAGTCTTATCATCATCGATGACGTGATGATGCAGCCGAGAAGAGGTAATTCATTTAGAAAAGTCTCGAGACCCGAGGAAAGGCTGTTGAGGCAACAGGCTCGGTCGGTGGCAACACATCACAAATGCTAAATTGCTAGAACAGAGTCATTCACAGAGCTTCCACAATCGCAGCGATGACTCTTCGGCTAAAATCCACGAGGCTCACACAATCGCGTGAACATTGCCGGCGAAGCTGCCATAGCGAGGCATCGAGAGCTAATCCACTCAACTACAACAAGGGAAAGCAATGAAGGGATGAGACACGATTCCCTATGTGCGCGATGATGTCTTTTTTTAAGACATGTTTCCATTCACCCGGGACCTACCCGCATCCGGGAAGAGACATCTGGCGAACTAAGAAGATACACTGTAAGAGAAAATCCCATCATTCCCACCTAAACACGATTGTTGCGGCGAGACTTTGATTTCAACCTGTGGTGGCCGGCAAATGAATCGGGCGAGACAACTAAAATTCGTGAAGTCTTCAAGAAGCTCTGTGAGGAGATTGAGAAGATTGAACGACATCAGGCCTCACTAGATTTACGCTTGGACAATCGCAATGCCACTCTCATAGCAGACTTGAGAGGGATCATGGTGTAAATTTGGGAATGGACACAATAGTAGACTGCGATGTGAATCGAGCAAGTACAATACTTCAAAGCCTTATATGGAAGAGTGCTCGTATGGAGTGCAGATAACTCCATGATCAGGTAGAGGATGAAGGACTACATTGAAAGAATAGCCCAGTCTCACAAAAATGATATGGAGTCAATTTGCAACATTTTCATAAGAATGAGATCCTTAGACTCGAAAATGCACGACGACAAATTCACCTACTCTTGCTGAAATGAAGATATTGAGAGTTGAGTCTAAGGAAATTCGATAGGAGATTCGAACCGCATCCGATGCAAAAGACTCAAGCACGATTTTACGATTAACAGATCGACTTTCTCTTGGAAGCATGTTACCTTCTTCATTTAGTTTCACTCTCTCATTGTAGCATTACATCTTGTACGGGTAACATGAAATTTTTCTTTTTTTCATTGTTGAGTTTATTCTCAAATTTCCGATCTCTTATACCTCCACAAAAAGCAAACAAAGTATTTTTCCAAAGATAACTCCATCGAGTTGTGTTCTATTTGTTGCTTTGCGAACACTAAATCATAGTTTACGATTATGATGCAATCAATTTATGCATATCATCAAGCTGTTTTCCTTTTAATCCCAACCGAGAGAACCGGATATATCCACAATATCGTTCATGTATTAAAGGAACATTTCAATGAAACACAGTACATGTTAAAATTGAAAGGATACTTTTTTATTAAAATGTAATACTTTTGCATTAATATCTAATATCTTTCTCCACTGGTTCTGTACTCTGTTCAATAGTATCTACATCATTTATATTTTCATCTTCAATGATTTCTATTTGTTCTTCATCACTTTATGAGGTTTTGAGTCATATTATAGAACACAATCATCCACTTACTAGGAAAGAGTGGAGCCACCTTCATCGCTCTGAAAGAAAAATTAAGTGAAAAGGGCAAAGTCATAGAAAATATGGTTTCTTCCAAAATGAGGCCAACATATTCTTATCGATATATGGCACATGATGCAGGTGGGGATGAAAGTGTTGGACACACTATCAAACAAAGATTCGAATTTTATAAATAGTTTGAAACTAAAAGAAATAGAAGGTAGGGATACACGCAGACGTTAGTTGAAATATTGTATGAACGACAATCAGGAGGGGACCTGGGAGGAGAGAAGGCGAAGCTACTTCTCGCTTAGCTTGGTGCGATCCGGTCCCTCTCTCCTTTGATGATGCCAAAAAGGGGAAGAGAGTCCCTAAAGGTATTGAAAGAAGAAAAAGCAGAAGAAAAGACGCGGGACATAGCTGTGAGGAAGGGTAAAGTAAAGCGGTGGGGGAAAGTTTGAAGGATCTCGACTTTGATGTTAGCCAAAACCCCCCTAGCAAGGTCATTCTTGCCTCCATCCCGAGCAAACTACCTGACCCTACCGATTGAGCACTTTCTGTATTTGTTCCAATGGCGAGAAAAGGAAAGATTATTGAGCGGGGTTTGAGGATTCTCTAAAAAAGCGGATGCTCGCGTTCGGAAGTATTGAAATAATATGGTGGTCTTCCGGTTGGAAAGGATCGGGATGTGATACCGATAATGGATCGAGCCTAGATCGGTTGAAGAGTTCAAAACACTATAATCGGAAGGCTACTTCCAAGGAATGGCTCGCCCTCGAAGCCTGGATCAGATTGGGAAAAAGGTCTAGCACTATGTCAAGAAGCGATAAGCAGCAATCTTCCAACGATCCACTCACTGAAAAACAAGACTCGGTGCGACACTCCAAGAAAGCGGAAGAGGCCGAGTCAGAAGAGGAAGAAGTGGTGGTGGAAGAGGTTCCTACCTCGACCAAAACCCAAGGCGTTGAATACATAGATCCCGACAAGAAAGGCTTGATCTATTAGGTGGATATGATCACCAGCCAACCGAGAAGTGGCAAGGAAGAACGCCGAGGCAAGTAGTAAGAAGATAAGAAGAAGAGAATGAAAGGCAAACATGAGAATGGCTCACTGACGAAGCAAAGAGATGATGCTTCCAAACGGGCCTATGAAAAGAAGAAAATAAGGGAAGAAGAAGAAAAGAAGAGAAAAAGAGCTGACGACGGCGAGGAGCGCAAGAGAGCTGAAGAAGAAAGAGAAAGGAAGCAGCAAAAGCGTTGAAGTGTTGTTGCAAACCCCTTCATGTATTACTATTGTAAATACACTCATGTAAGTCGTCTGTAATAAATTTAGTGAATTTTTTCTGTAATTTTTCACTCTGTATGTATTTTTGTATCTTAGCTTAGATATGCATATTGCTCTGATAAAAAATGCTCTGAAACCAAATGTAAACAACTGTGTAAAGGACAAGAATGCTATGACCAATAAAACTATCTATTTTAAGCATACATTCTCTGTTACTGCATTGTTTGTATGTATCTTTGTTGTTTATGTTTTGTTGAATGTTTTTAAATTTTGGAATCATCAAAATGGGGAAATTGTTAGAAATTTATTAAGTAGATTTTGATGATACCATGTAAAACTTAAACTAGGAAGTTGGCACCCCATTTTCCTTGTAATTTGTCTTTGTAATAGATAGAATGGAAAAGCCGAGTCAAGTCACTATGCCAAGAATACAAGAAGTCAATCAAGGGACCGGATTGAAGACTACGTTGTGTGTCACCAGGTATGGCCAAGAAGGAAGTTAAGAACTCGATCAAGGAGTGTCACCGAGGAACAACGTAAGAAATGTCGATCGAGTTATCTCAAAAGCAAGTCTCAAAGTTGAAGTGACGGTTGAGTCATCCAATGACGAAAGTCGACTCAAGTCACATGGGTTAAGACAAGACTAGTCAAGACAACTGAATTAGATCCGTTGATTAAAGTCAAGAATGTTTTGCAGAATAGTAACATGTCAAAGCTGTTAGGTGAAAAGTGTTAGTCCTAGAATTGTGCAAAAGGAATAAACCAATGGGAAACATCGCCTTCGTGTGTCGAGAAAATGCAATCTTTTTGCAAGACATTTAATACGAGGAAATGTCAACATCAAGGATTGCAAACAAGACAAGCCAACGAACACAAGTGACTTTTGAAATTAGCCTATCTCTTCAACGGGCAAAATTTCAAAAGTGCACTATAAAAGGCTGAGGAATTTATTGAGAAGATGTTACCTTGATAACCTGAACCACGAACAAACAAGCAATATTCAAGCAATTAACCTGCAATATTCTCAAGTACATTCAAGAAAATCCTCAAGCCTGAAACTCGAAGGAAATCGATCCAACACAAGCTGTGAAGGAAAGACAACTTCAAATCAGTTGAAGAGGAAATTACTTTCTTGCATACTTACATCATATCTGCTGTTAGAATCATATTTGTTATCCAACTAATTAATAACCAAGTGCTAAAAAATCAAGTGTTAAAACAAGCTAAAATCTAATCAAGGGTGTTAAGTCTTCCGCCGATAAAACCAAACCACCCAAAGGGTAAGTTTAGGTTAAGCGGTAGAGTTATTCTATCAACGACTCTATCGAAATGCGGGAGTGGCTAACTTAATTTGAATAACCAACTTAGCCGCCCCTCGAGACACAATTTGTTTGAGTAACTCTGTTGTATTTTTAAAAAAGGACTAAAATCGAAAATTTGGTAAGGTTTATTCTCCCCCCCTTCTAAACCTTACTCACAACCCTTGGGACCTACACATTCTGTACAAGAAAAGAATGGTGTGGAGACCGCTAAGAAAGAAGAAGATACTTGATGTTGGCGAATAACATAGGTTAGAAGAGACTCTTTGGTGGAGATCACGAGTTTAGAGGAGACAATCGAGGAAACAGTGGGAGACAATCGACCAAGGAGAGGAGTTAGTTGTGCGCTCCCCTGAGGACGGATGCTAGAATAGCTAAGGAGGAGAAGGCTCATCTTAAGCCATTGAATGAAGATGGTGAGGATGATGACCTTGTTGTACTATCTCCTTCATACCCTGATATACATGAGAGGCTTTATGTGTGGAGAAATTGGAAGTTAAGTTATGCTAGAACTCAATTCCCCTGAGTCCGGAGTTCATAGAACTCAATTCCGTAGTCCTGAGTTTAAAACATTAGGTCCATTCGGCGTTGGACCCGGTTTCTGCACAACCATCCCGACAAAAAAAAAGGAGGAGAAGTGCAAGGCAAAAGCAAAGGCTATTGAGGAATCAAAGCAACCTCAACCACTGCCCGCTTTGATTGTGTGCACGAAAGTGCCTTTCAATCCAACACGCGGTGATGATGATGAAATGGACCTACGATGCGGTAGAGAAGGCCGAAATGAGGCAAGCAATTAAAAAATCCAAAGAGTTGCACGAGAAGAGATTTCAAACGGGCCCATGAGAGTCTTCTTCAATCCCCGATCTCTCTAGCCCAATATCATGGAAATGGTGAAGGTGATTGATGCCACCACTTCACCAAAGCACTCGAGAGGAACAAGATACCAGGAGAATGGCGATGAAGCTAAGGGCGAAGTAGAAGAGGGCACCTTAGCCAAGCCTGGCCTTGAAGAAGGTGTTAAGATACACGCCCTATCGGCTACTCACTCAATTGGACAAAAAGCCGAGTCTCACGTTTCGAGTGACCCCACTACTCGAGACTCGGTGGTGTGCCACCGTGAGAAACTCAAACCACCATAGTTGGGTTGGAGGAGGCTTTGAGAGACACCACTCAAAAAGGAGATTGGAGGCAAAGGTTAGAACTTAAATGTATAAAGAGTGGGGTTGACGAGGCTCGGATGGTTCCGACTATCTCAACAAAATCCCAATCGTGCGAGCCAATGAAGTCGCTTGAGTGCGGCTAAGGCAAATTATGGAAGTGAAGCAAGGGAGTTGAGACTCTTGGCTCTAAAAGTGCAATCCGCGAGGTTGAGACTTCAAAGGATGCCACATAAGACCCCAAAGTAGCTCAGTCTGCTGAAAGGATACCTGAAGACCCTGCTGCAATTGAGACTGCAAAAGGTATTGTTGAAGGCCATCAGTGGTTGAGACTGCTGAGAGTAAAGAAGGCCCAGTGGAGTTTGAGACTTCTATGGGTAATAAAGGCGAAGAAGAAGTGCCTGCCCCTCAAGAAACGTTAGTGGAAGAAGAGGAAATAAGTGCCATTCATGACTCACAGGAACACATCACGTCGAATTTTTGGAGACGAATGACGAAGCTGAGTCCAGTCCTAAAGACAAAATTGAAGAGGACACAACTGCTGAGGAGGCCTTGGCACAAAGAAGGAGAGCTAGTGACAAAGTTGCTCCCATAAATTTCACATTGGTTGTTGGAACCACCTATGGTGCCATCACCTTCCCATGACGCTGATAAATCAGCTGAGGAGTAGACTACTCAAATGGAAGAATCAACTGATGCCAATGAAGCTGTTAAGACAGCTGAGGGTCAATCAGCTCAGCAGGCTAACATAACTGCAGAAGATGTCGATGATGCTGAGAAAGTCGAGGCACACAGAGTTGAAGAACACTTGAAGGGAAAGGGTAAGGCTCCGGCGGGAGGAGAAATTCTATTTTCCACGAGACTTATTTGCGAGAATACTTCCCATTCGAGGCGGAAGTCCTTTGGGCAGTCAGAGTCACCGAGAGTGCTAGATACACTATCCAAGTCCCTACTTGAAGAGATTACAACTCCTAGTGACTATATAATGGTACTGTTTGGTTTTGACTTTGATACTGTGTGGCCTCAAGAGCAGTCGGTTGATGCAGCCGACTTTAGAAAAGCCTTCAAGGCCATTTGCAATGAAATAGAAAATATGGAAAAGGGATTCGCAGCACTTAACGAACGGTTGGACAACATAGATACTACAATCACAGGAGACATCCGAGGCACAATTTTGAGAATCAGGGAATGGACAACACGGGGCCCAAAGCACTGAGGCATGAGCAAGTAACCTATTTCAAATCTCTATTTGCCAAGATGGTAATATGGAGTGCAGAGAACGCCAAATTGCAGTAGAGTCAGACGGATCATATCTTTCGGATAGACCAGTTGCACAAGACAGATATGGAGTTGCTGAAGGCATAACACAAGGAAGACCTTTTAAAAACAGAAGCCACCATGCGTACAGAGATAATGGTGCTCCAGACTGAGATGAAGCTGATGGCAGCTGAGACGAAGGTACTGCCATCAGAATTCAGAACAACACACTCCACAAGTCATGATAAAATGGACATGACTAATAAGAAATGGATCTAATCCGAGAGGAGTATCATCGCGATCGACTTACCTCCTGGTGATGATGCCAAAAAGGGGTAAGGAGGAAGTAAAGGTGAACGAAGAAAGGGGAAGCTAGTAGCAGAGGGAATGAAGTGAGATGAAGAAGCCACCTCAAGATAATGCTTGCCGAACCCTCAACAAGGCAATGTCATCGCTCTATCCTAAGTCACCGCAAGAAGCCCGACATCGGAGAGAAATCTGCTTTGGCCTTCAAGAAATCTAAAGAAGTCATTGAAGCCGATTTTGAGAAAGTAAGGAAAGCGCAAGCAAGACAGGATCGAAAATTTGAAAACGAGTTCGAGGCCCCCATTGGACTATTGAAGGATTACCCTCTTCAGTAAAGCCCCTAAAGAGTTAGCTATTCCGATGCGAGGATCTAAGCCGAGATCCATAGAGGAATTTCAAACTTTAACATCAGAAGGATTTTTCAAGAATATGACTCTACCTCAGGCGTGGGACTTGTACTGGGAGAAGGGATTAGATTTGGAGGTCCCAAAGGGTGTGGTGTAAGGTTTAGAAGGAGGGATGGTTGAATAAACCTTACCAAATTTTCGATTTTAGTCTTTTTAAGATTTTTCAATCGAGTTGACTCGAATCAGCTGTGTCCTTGGGGGACAACTAAGTTGTCTATATTCAGCTAAGTTACCCACTCAACAGACTCGATAGAGGTGTTGATAGTATAACTCGACTGCTTAAGCTAATACTTAACTTTAGTTGATTTGGTTTGTAATAGCAGAAGACTTAACACCCTTTTGATAGATTTAAGCTTATTTTTAACACTTGTTTTAGCACTTGTTATTAATCAGTTGGATAACATATTTCACTAACAACAGGTATAGAAGTAAAAGCAAGAATGTAAGTGCTGAAAGTAAATTGACACAAGTAATTTTTATAGTGGTTCGAGGATGGGGTAATTCCTCTAATCCAGTCTTCTCCAACTCCTGGAGGAATCCACTAAGTAACAGATCAAGTCTAGAGACAACATTGATCACACAACTGGCTTCTCCTGCGACTCAGCTTCTTCACGAGGTAGCTGCCTTGCTACTTCAGCTCACTTTCAAGTCCTTGGATTTGTTCACACAGCCCTCCAACAAACTTGAATCTCTTGGTTCGACCTTCAACCTTCTAACGCTCTTTCAACTTGGAGAGTAGACCCCTTTTTGATCTTCAAATGTTTTCTCTTCAACTGGTTGAAGTTATCTTTCCTTCATAGTGTGTGTTGGATCGAGTTTCTTCGAGTTTTAGGCTTGAGAAATTTCTTGATAAGCTTTGAGAATATTTGCAGGTTAATGTTTGCAAGAGTATTGCTTGTAAGATCGATTTCTCAGGTATGCAAGGTTACCTTTTCTCAATTGCTTCCTCAGCCTTTTATAGTGGTCATTTCAAATTTGCCCATTGAAGAGATAGGCTAATTTCAAATGACACTTCTTGTTCATTGGCTTGTCTTTTCTTGGTCTGCAGCACTAGTGATGTTAACCCTTCCTCGTATTAAATGGTTTCGCAATTTTACAGGTTCTGATACAAGTCTTAACTTGACTGCTGCCTTTACCCCTTGTGACTTGAGTCTTCTCCAATCATAAGATTGACTCAACTACCATTTCAACTGTTGACTTGGCTCCTTTCATTGACTTGACTGACACTTCACACAGTTGATCCTCAGTTGACTCTTCTTCAGTCGAGTCCTTGTCTTCCTTAATGGCCATACTCAGCTGACACACAGCAGAGTCTTCACTCTAGTCTGCAGTTAACTTCTTGCATTCTTGACTTGGCTCACTTCACTCAGCTCTTTCAGTCCTATCTATTACAATACAGAATTACAAGGAAAATGGGGTGCCAACTTCCTAGTCTAAGTTTTACATGGTATCATCAAAATCTAACAAATAAATTTCCTAACGATATTCCCCTTTTTGATGATGCCAAAACTTAAAACAAACAAAATGAGTAAACAACAAACACAAGCAGTGCAATAACAAGGAATGTATGTTTTTGAATAATCAAATTTATTGATCATATCATTCTTGTCCTTTACAAAGTTGTTTCTGACAAATGTGAGCTATATACAAGTACAACTTCTCAACGTGTATCTAAGCTAAGTTACAAGAAGAATGAAAATTACAAGGAAATTTTCAGAGCTATTACAAGGAAAACTTACAACTATGTATTTACAATAAAGTAAAATACATGAAAGGTTCGCGGCTGTCTTCAACGCCTTTGCTGCTTCCTTCTTCTCTCTTCTTCATCAGCTCTTCTCCTATCATCTTCAGCTCTCCTCCTGTTCCTTTCCTCTTCCTCCTTCTTCTTCTTTTCATATGATCGCTTAGCAGCAGGGTCATCCCTTCACTGCCTTTCTTCTCATTCGTGATTTAGCCTTTCATTCTCTTTCTCTTGCCTCTTTTTTGCTTTAGCAATCTTGCGTGCAACTTCCATATTAGCAAGACGATCATATCCAACCCAGTATATGAGTCCCTTCTTCTATGGATCCACATACTTAACATCTTATGGTCTTGGCCGTGGTTGACTACTTCTCCCACTGCCACCATGTCTACCCCTTGTTAACTCAGGTTCCCTTCCTCTAGGAGTATATTGTACTGGAGTTTTTCACTTTCCAGCCGAGTGACTACTGGAACTTGACTGCTTATTAGCCATCTTGCATAGATCAATTCCCTTCTCCTAGTTAAAATCCCATGCTTGAGATAGAGTCATATCTTTAAAATAACCTTCATCTTCTAGAGTCTGGGATTCCTCTAGATATTTGGGCTCAGATCCAGCATCAGGCATAGCAAATTCTCTTGGGGGCTTTATTGCTGGTTAATCCTTCCGGCTTGAGGACCATCATACTATTTTCTGATATCTTGGATGCGCGCATATTGCTTCTCAGCTACCTTATCGAATTTGGCTTGAATGGCTATTCTTGCATCTTTCATTGCCATCTCAGCTTTCTGCTCAACGATCAGCTCTTTCGGTAACTTGTTGAGAATAGAAACAGTGTCATCACCTTGTTGTGGGGTTTCAACATACATGAGTTTCAAAGGAAGATTTTTCGAACTTCCTTCCCCCTCAGCTGTATCACCTATCTACGCCTCCTTATTTCTCCATTTCTCCTCCTTCAGTCCCTTTAATGCCTCATCTTCCCCCTTTTTGGCATCATCACCAAATGGAATGGTTAGGCCAGGGAACAATCCACTCAGAAAAAAATCCAGTCAGCTGATAGTTGAATTTTGCTTGATATCTACGCTAGAGTGGGCTGTTCGGAACTCTGACCGGGTAGCCTTCGACTCAGCTGCCACCAACTTCATTTCTGCCATTAGAAGACTAAACTTCTGGTTCATGTTGTCCTCTAGGCGTGTAATTTCACTCTGGTGGTGCAGCTTAAGTAACTCCATATCCGACTTATGCGAGGTTTCCATTCTGACCATGTACTCCTTCATTCTCTGCTGAAACTTTTATGTATTCGCACTCCATACTAACATCTTTGCAAATAAAGCCTTGAAGTAATGGACATGCTCTAAACGCATGGCAGTCTATTGTGCAGCCCATTCCCTGATGCGTAAGACAACTCCTCTCAAATCTGCACTGAGGGTTGCATCACAATTGTCCAAACGAAGATCCAGTGATGTGTGGTGGCGTTCCATCTTCTCAATCTCATCACAGATTTTCTTGAAAGCATTACAGAACTCGGTTGTGGAAGCCAACTCAGCTTCCGACCGCACTGCATCGAAATTAAAATCCATTGGCACAATCGTATCAGTAGGAATGGTGGGCTCTTCTTGCATGACATATTTCTCTTGTTCTCTTGTAGACTCAGCTTCCATGTCAGGCAGTTCAGCATTGAAGGAAAAAATATCTTCAAAGACATCGTCTCACACAAAAGGAATCCCTGTAGGTCCACGCTAGGGGGATTTTCCTTGGTCTTGTTGCAATTGAGCAACTCTCTGTGCCTTGGCTGATTCAGCGTCATTGATAGATAATGCATCTGTGGGAGCCGGCGATGAAGCTATCTGAGTCGTTATGGGCTGCTTTGCAATTGTGGTAGCTGCGCACCGATGTTTCGATTGGAGCAGTTGTAATGGTCTACTCAGCTGACTGAGCCTCAACTATTAACATCATTTTCGGTCTTAGCAGGTTTTTCCTTTTGAGGTACCGGGTCCTCAACTATCTCATCAGCATCATCGGATTTGATGTTGCCTTAGGAGATGGCTCATCATCAAAGTTGAATCTCATAGGAGCTGATTTATCACTTACATTGCTCCGAGAGTTGAGAACATCCTTAGCCTCGTCCATCGTAGAATCTTCATTATGAGTGGACTCGACTTCATCCTCAAATCCCAGAAAAGATGTATCAATATGTTCTTGGGAATCATGAATCCACTAATCTCCTCTTCTGCATCAGCTCCTTCGACTTGAGGAATATTCTCCTATTCTGGTTCCTTACCTAAGGAGGTCTCAACCTCCTTTAGGCCTTCGTTACCTCCAGCAGTCTCAACCACTGTAGGGCCTTCTACAATCCCTTCGACAGACTTAGCTATGTTGGGTCTTCAACAATGGCATCCTTAAGAGTCTCAACTCCTAGGATTGCACTTTCATGGCCAAGAGTCTCAACTCCCGTGGCCTCTCCATCCTTTGCCTTAGCTGAAGCAGTAGCTTCATCGGCCTGCATATCAGATGAAATCTTAGTTGAGACAGTCTTAACTATCCGAGCGTCATTAATTTCACTCTGCTTCTCAATTGTGTTCTTTTTTTTGCCTCCAAACGTCATTGATTTGTCTCCCACGGCATCCTCTGACCGACTGTGGTGGAGAGAGCTTCCGCTCACCGAGTGAACGATAGTGGGGTTACTCGGCTCCCGAGACATATTTGTGTTTTCCAGTTGAGTAATCACCATTGGGGCATGTGTCTCAACACCTTCTACAGGGGTAGGCTTGGGTGCCCGCGTTCCCAGCTTCATCGCCGTTCCCCTGAGAGCCATCATTAAAATGCACAGGGGATGTGGTCGATGCAATGACAGTTGCAATCTCCTGCGCCACTCCCAATGGATCAGATCAAGGAGAGATTCTGAAAGACTCTCATGGACCCTCTTGAAGGTTTTGCTCGTGCATGGCTCGAGATTCTCTAACGGCATGTTGTAACTTTTTGTTTGTAGTGGCTGGGTCCATCTCCTCAAGATTGTTGCTGTCAGTGGACTCCATGAGATGTTCATGGGTTCCCGTGTGCAAACATATCATTAATTTCTCGAGAGCCTTAGCCTTCTCCAGGGTTTTCTCCTTCTCATCCTCCTTAATAGCCCGAAGAGCATCCATGCAAAATTCCTCATTCAGGGCATGTTAGACGAATACATTCCCTAGAAAGCTTAGAAGCTCCTCTTCTTCGTCAATAAACTCCAGACGAGTGAACTGTTGTCTGGAGTAATCTAGCTTCTAATTTCTCTATTTCCTTAGCCTCTGCTGGATGTCCGGATAGACTGGAGAGTACATAATTAGATCAACATCATCATCCTCTGGTCTCTGGAATAGTGGCTAATGGTGCTCCTCCTCAAGTTCTAAAGCATCAGTCCGAGGGGGTGAGACAACCTTTTCTTCCTGTGTCTTGGCTTGTCTCAGCTCCTTCTATCTCTATAGTTGTTTCCCAGACAGCTGGGTCTTCAACACTCAGCTAATCAGCATCAACAGTCTTCTCGATCTCATCAATCTTCTCTTGAGACTGCTTTTCTTGAGCATCAGCAGTCTCGACGGGCTTCTCCAGCTGAGTACTGGACTCGCCTGTCTTTTCCAATTCTGACTTCTTGAACAACCGTCTTCTCTTTGTGGCAACCAGTGGAATCTCTGGTTCCACTTCTTCAGGCTCTTCAAGGGCAAAGGCATGTGCTTCAATATCATCCTTCTTCGATGCAGCTGCCTTCCGAGACTTGGTAGTGCGCTTCTTCTTCACGACTGGAGAGGAAGGTAGAGGTTCCTCCTCAATCTCGGATGTGGGGGCAGGGGCATCGACTGCTCGGGCAGGAGCTTTGGGTTTGGCTGCATAGGCAGGTGCCTTCTTGGATTTTGCTGCTGGGGCAGGAGCAGGTTTAGCTGCCGCAACTCTCTTCTTAGAAATCGGCTTCGGGAAGAGAGCCGAGCGACGAATCGCCCATCTCTTCTTCTTGGTCATTCCCCCTCACTGGTATCAGCCTTCCTCGCATTGGCTTTCTTCTGTGCGCCAGAAAGGTTCACCTTGAACATCCTCTTATTCGCATGGAAGGGCTTCCTATGGTGCAATGTAATTCCCTTGATCTCCATCAAATGGCCAATGACAAGGCCATACCCCAAGGAACATACAAAAGTCCCATCTTCCTTGTAGGACTTGTTGATCACATTCTGGCACACTCGATTGAAGACGAACTCAGCCCAGTTCACTTTCTTGTCCTGCATAATCGCAGCCATCACTATCATCTTTGTCCGTGATAGCTGGTTGAAGCTCCCAAACTTCATATCCACACATTTGGACACGATGTCCATCAACTTATTGTAATTGTCATTAATGAAATCCTTCTTAGTTGCACACACAACTTTCGCAGCATACTCGGGCTTTGCAACTTCCTTCCAAGCTGCAGCCAAGTTGACATCCTTCTCAGCGATGTCTTTCAAACCTTCCGTGGGCAGGAAGCAGTGCTCAGCAAGTTCCTTTGCAGTGATTTTGATGACCTTACCATGGACGGATGAGCGAATCTCATCGTCATGCACCTCAGCATTTACGTAAAACATGGCGACCTCCTCCGGGATCGTATCGTGAACTCCATCGAAAGAAAGTCCTTCAAACTTGACTTTTCGAGCTTATCTGCTATCTTCTTCACCAGGGCCTCATCAGCGCCCTGCTTGATCATGTCCTTGAAGTCCACCGAAACACCAGAGTGGATCTTCTCAGATAGCTTTGCGAAATCATGAGTAGCAGCCATTTTCAGAGTGATTGATCGAAAAAACACACGAAAAACTTGAACTTTTGAGAGTAGGGTTTCGAACAGTTTGCAGAGAGAAATCTTGCTTGCTTGTTGAAGACAAGAGTGTTTGTGTGAGGACAGAGAATATGAATTTTGATAGTCATAATTACGCCTATGTCATCCTTAAAAACATTCGTGCTCAAATAAAACGACTGTGTTTTTGTCACTTAGCTCATAAATGATTCAACTATCATCCAAAGTGACTTAACTCTGCTTCTCTCTTCACATAACATCATTCAAATTGTCAATTGAACTCGATGACTTCCCTTCCCAACTAGTCAAGTTTCACTTGGTGAAATGTGAAACTTGCTTATTTCCATTCTCTCTTTTCTATCATTCTTTTGTAAGTTTTTGAGTATCCTAACTCACTCAATTAACCATAACTCATACTTGAGCTCTTCAAACCTTGATTCACATAATGGCTTTGTGAATATGTCATTCTAACTTTGCTTATCGGTTGAGATGTATTCCAAAGTGATGTCTTTCTTTTCAACATGATCTCTTATAAAATGATATCGACATCAATGTGCTTTGTTATTGAATGCAACACATCGGATTCTCGAGTAATTGCAATAACACTAGTGTTATCACACATAATTGGAATCTCTTTTCTTCATTATCATAGTCTCTCACTTTTGTCTCATCCATAAGACTTGGGCAATGCCCGCCCGCAACTATGTACTCTGCTTGTGTGGATGTAGCTATTGAATTTTATTTCTTCTTGAACCAAGAAACTAATCTTTTCAAGCATTTGACATGTTCTGAAGTACTCTTCTTCACAACTCTACATCCAAAGATAGTCCGAGTCGAGTAACCAATTAACTTGAATCCATCTTCCTTTAGATACCATAAGCCAACTTCCTGGCATCCCTTCAAATATCTTAGGATTCTCTTAGTTGCGGTCATGTGGCTCTCCTTTGGTGCGATTGAAATCTTGCACATACACCTCTTGCCGCAGGTGATGTCCGGGGTATGCTTGTCGTTAGATAGAGCAATGATCCAATGAGAGCTCTATATCCGGTTTGATCTGACTTTGCCATCTGCATCCATGTCCATCTTGACTGATGTATTCATAGGAATTTTCACTGATGACTTCTCTTCCATAGCAAATTTCTTCATTAAATCTCTGGTATACTTGGTTTGGCTTATGAAGGTTCCATCCTACAATTTCTTGACTTGAAGTCCTAAGAGGAAAGTCAGCTCTCCCATCATGCTCATCTCAAATTTTCCTTGCATGATATTTGAGAACTTGTCACATAGCTCTTTGTTTGTGGATCCAAAAATGATATCATCCACATATATTTGAACAAGCAGTATACTCTCTCCATCTTGAATCCTGAAGAGTGTTCTATCAACCTTGCCTTTGGTGAATCCACTGTCAATTAGTAGACAATGTATCATACCATGCTCTTGGTGCTTGTTTCAATCCATACAGTTCTTTCTTGAGCTTGTAGACTTTATCTCCAATAGTTTTCTACTCAAAATCTGGAGGTTGTTCAACATAGACTTCTTCTTCTAGAAGTCCATTTAGAAATGCACTCTTCACATCCATTCGATATACAACGAAGTTCTTATGTGCATCATAATCAAGAAACATCATTATTGCTTCCAATCTTGCAACATGAACAAAGGTTTCATCAAAATCTATACCTTCTTCTTGGCAGTACCCTTTGGCTACCAGTCTTGCTTTATTTCTTACAACAGATCCTTCCCCATTCATCTTGTTTCTGAATACCCACTTAGTACCAATAACGTTTTGGTGGGTTGGCCTTTGAACTAATTCCCATACTTTGTTTCTTTCAAACTGATTCAGCTCCTTTTGCATGGCCTGAATCCAATGTGTGTCTTCCAATGCTTGAGACACATCTTTATGCTCTATTTGGGAAATAAAACAAGTGAACATTATTTCATGATGTGCTCTAGATCTGGTTCTTATGCCATCTCTAACATCGCCAATGATTAACTCAGGTGGATGGTCACTCAGCCATCTCACATCGAGGTTGGGTGAGTCTGGGATTGATCGTCTTGCGGCTAAGTTGTCTTGAATAGCTTTTTCATCTTCATTCACCTGTAAACTTTCCAGTTGTCTTTGAGATTCAGCTATCACATCATCATCATGGTTGAGTGCTCTCGCTTTTGCTTCAACATAAGGACTCTTCTGCATAGTTGGCTGATTTTGCTTATCAGCTAACTCATCAATGTCTTCTCCATTCACATTAGGTTCATCAAAAACCACATGGATATACTCTTCTGTGACCATAGTCCTCTTGTTCAGCACTCTATAAGTTTTACTCTCAGCTGAGTATCCCAAAAAGATACCTTCATTAGCTTTAACATCAAAATCCTTCAAATTATCCTTGCCATTATTGTGGATGAAGCATTTGCATCCATATATCTTGAAATACCCAACATTTGGCTTTCTCCCTGTCCATATCTCATAGGGAGTCTTGGGCAATTGCATATTTATCATGCATCTATTTGAGTGTAGCATGCTGTATTTATGGCTTCAGCCCAAAATCTCTTAGGCAATCCAACTTCAGCTAACATTGTCCTTGCAGCTTCCTTGAGAGTTCTGTTTCTTCTTTTAGCTACTCCATTCTCACAAGGAGTCCTTGCATCTCGATAATTCATGAGCAATACAATTTTCAACACAATACTGAGTTATTATCCCATTGACAAACTCAGTTCCCCTGTCAGATCTTATCTTTATAATGGTTGGACTCTTCTCATTTTGAACTCTTTTCATCAGCTGAGGTAACTTCTGCAGTGTTTCCTTCTTTTTACACATGAAAATTGTCCATGTATATCTTGAATAGTCATCCACCACCACTAAGGTGTATTTCTTTCCACTGATTCTAACTGGCTCAACTGGACCAAATAAATCCATATGCAACAGATGCAATATCCTGGTTGAAGAAGGACTTGGCTTATCCTTGAATGATGATTTAAATTGCTTTCCCATCTGGCATGCATCACATATGCTTTATTTCTTAAAACTGAGTCTGGCAATCCTTCCACAAGATGACTCCTTGCAAGCTTATTGATTGTATTGAAATTCAAATGACTCAGCTTCTTATGCCACAGCCAACTGGATTCGACTGTGCTCCTTGCTAGCAGACATGTACTTGGTGTAGCAGTAGACCAATCTACCACATACATATTCTTTTGCCTTGTTCCTTGCAGCACTATTTCATTTGATTTAGCATCTTTGATCTAGCATATCCCCATGTTGAATCCTACATTGTAGCCTTTGTCACAGAGTTCCTTGATGCTTAACAGGTTGAAGTTGAGACCTTCAACATAAGCAACATATGTGATCTCCAGTCCATTCTTTTTTATGGATCATGTGCCTTTGATCTCCCCTGGGAGATTCATTACCTCCAAATATGACTTTAGCACCTTTGATCTCCTTGAAGTTTGACAGATTTTTTTTTTTGTTTCCCGTCATATGTCTAGAACAACCAATATCCATGTACCAGGTTCCTTGGCACTCAGCTGTTCCTTGAACCTGCAATCAAGGAAATCAGGTTTTAGGTACCCATACTTGCATGGGTCCTGGGGGTGTTAGTGCTATAAGATGTTCCAACCAACCTATAGCCAGATGATCTGACTCTAAGAGGTTGCCATCTATCAGTACCATAATCATAATACACATTAACAAATTGCTTGGGGGGTTTTAGGATCATACATCTGTCTCTTTTGTCTAGTATGCCTGTGTGCTTGTTTTAGCAATTTCTTTCTTGGGATAGTTGTGAAATTTCTGAGTGTAGTGCTTGGGTGCATGTGTGTGCTGATAATAGCTTTTTTTCCTTGGGAATGAACTTTGCTGAGGTTGAGGTCTTTGCCATTTTGGCTTGTATCCCATAGGTCTTTGTTGATATTTCACATTGTTCCAATCAGCTTGGTTTGGATAGTTTCTACCATTCCCATCATATTTATTTCTTTGATGAAATTTTTGAGGCTTTTGGTAGCTCTGTTTGG
Organism: Rehmannia glutinosa; assembly: GCA_016081115.2. Classification (NCBI taxonomy): domain Eukaryota; kingdom Viridiplantae; phylum Streptophyta; class Magnoliopsida; order Lamiales; family Orobanchaceae; genus Rehmannia; species Rehmannia glutinosa. The sequence continues at coordinate 54,178,119 of CM071935.1, forward strand.
CTTTTACAGAGTATTTTCTGTTAGGAGTCTGTTGATGGATCTGTCTGGATTTCTTCTCAACTGTCCTTTCAGTATACTCTACTGGCTTCTTTCCTTTTTCTTTGTAACCAAGCCCAGTATGATTATGATTGTGCTTTGGTGTGAATGTGGGTACAAAATTTTTGTTTTGGGTTTTCGAATCCTTCATTGCTTGAAGATCCCTTTTCCAAAATTACTCTTGGAGTTTGACTATGCAAAAAAGGAGTTGAATCATATGCCTGTCTTGTCTCCACATTATTTTTGACTCATAATAAGTTCATCCAATGATTTGGATGCTTTTGTAAATGAGGCAATCACATTTTTGAGATCTTTTTCCCTCTTTTCTGTAGCAGCTAACTCTGTTATAATCTTGGCATTTTCAGCCTTCAGCTTAGTGTTCTCATCAGCTATGTGACTCAGAGTACTCAGCTCTTTTGTCAGCTGTGAGTTTTGGCTTTTAAGCTGGATGTTTTCCTCGTTTAAAAGCGTGTGGGAGGATTTAATGTGCTCAAAATCATTCATCATTTTGCCTAATGAATCATAAAGATTTGTGGGTGATGAAGTGTGTGTATCACAGTCACTATCACCTGAATCAGAATGAGATGAGTTAGAATGTACCTCATCTTCTTGATCTTGTTGATCTTGTTCTTTGGCCATGAGGCAGATCAAAGCCTCTTCCTCTGTATCACTTGAGTAGTCAGCTTCACTATTATCTGATTCTGTTGCTTCTTTGCACTTGGCTGGCTCAGCAGTCTCACCAGCCAACATGGCTTTCTTCTTTTCCTATCTTCTCTCTCTGAAAACTCTTCTTTCTTCCTCATTTCTGTATTTGTTGACTTGTGGATAAGAATAGTCAACATCAAAGTGTCCTGGTTGTCTGCAATTCCAACACAGGTTCTCAGCTCTTTGATCAGCTCTGTCGGTCCTTTGATTATCAGCTCTCTGATGCTCAGCTCTCTTGGGCGGCTTGTCCTCCCTTGCTATGGAGGGTGCTGAATGTCTTCTGGAGGTTTCACCCTTATTTCTCTTATAGTTCTTGTTAAAGAACTTGTTGAATCTTTTTACCATAAGGGCAATCTCCTCCTGGCCAAGGGTCTCCTTTGGCTCAACTTTCTTCCCTTCATTGGCCAATAATGCAGTTGTCTTTGGTACAATTGTTTCCTTTTGCTCTTTCCTTCTCAGCTCAAACTCATAAGCTTTGACGTCTGAGAATAGCTCATGATTAGATGTTCTTGAGAGGTCCATTGAATGTCTCAGGGCCATGACCTTCATTTCCCATTCAGCTGGGCGGGCTCTTAATATCTTCATGCACATCTCCTTCTGAGAGTATTCTTTCCCAAGAGCTGAAAGCTCATTTGTTATCTCTGTAAATCTGGCATCCAGCTGATCCAGAGTCTCACCTGCAAGCATTTTAAAATTTTAAAATTTTTGAACAGCAACAGTCAATTTATTCTCTTTAATATGTTCTGATCCTTCACAAATCAGGGTTAACTTTTCCCAAATTTCTGTGGCAGATTTGCACGATTTGACTTTGTTGAACATCGCCTTGTCCAACGTCTTATAGAGTATATCCTTGGCCACATTGTCCTGGTTATATCTCTTCCGATCTTCATTTGTCCATTTGGTGCGTTGTTTTTCAACCATGACTGGTCTAGCTTCAACAACTTCTTCTTCTCCAGCTGCAGTTGCTCTTCTAGCAGTTGTATTGACTTTGAGTATTTGTGATGGCCCATCCTCTATCACAAGCCACATTTCATCGTGTAAGGCGGATAGATGAGCCTGCATGCGAATTTTCCAATCAGCAAACTCTTCCACAGTAAACATTGGAATACGAGTTAGACTTGCTTCCATGATAATAACTTTGCTTAAAAGATGAAAGAATTTGAAAAATACAAGTGTTAAAACCTTTGAAAAAGATTGAGATCTATTTCAGTAACCAGTGCGGAAGGCTCAATGAATCAATCGCTCTGATATCACTTGTAGGTCCCAAGGGGTGTGGTGTAAGGTTTAGCAGGGGGGGTTAAATAAACCTTACTAAATTTTCGATTTTAGTCTTTTTAAGATTTTTCAACAGAGTTGACTCAAATTAGTTGTGTCCTTGGGCGACAACTAAGTTGGCTATATTCAGCTAAGTTACCCACTCAACAGACTCGATAGAGCTGTTGATAGTATAACTCGACTGCTTAAGCTAATACTTAAATTTAGTTGATTTGGTTTTTAACAGCGGAAGACTTAACACCCTTTTGATAGATTTAAGCTTGTTTTTAACACTTGTTTTAGCACTTTTTATTAATTAGTTGGATAACATATTTAACTAACAACAGATATACATGTAAATGCAATAATGTAAGTGCTAAAAGTAAATTGACACAAGTAATTTTTATAGTGGTTCGAGGATGGGGTAATTCCTCTAATCCACTCTTCTCCAACTCCCGGAGGAATCCACTAAAGTAGCGAGATCAAGTTACAAAGCGGTGAACGAATCTCTAGGGGACGGCGCCTTGATCATACAACCGGCTTATCCTGTGACTCGGCTTCTTCACGAGGCAATCGCTTGCTTTCACCACTCACTTTCAAGTCCTTGGATTTGTTCACACAACCCTCAAACAAACTTGAATCTCTTGGTTCGACCTTGAACCTTCTACAGCTCCTTCAAATTGGAGAGTAGACCCCTTTTTGATCTTCAAACGTTTCCTCTTCAACTTGGTTGAAGTTATCTTTTTAAATGCGATTGTGTGTTGGATCGAGTTTCTTGAGTGTTAGGCTTGAAAAATTTCTTGATAAGCTTTGAGAGTATTTGCAGGTTAATATTTGCTAGAGTATTCCTTGTAAGATCGATTTCTCGGGTATGCAAGGTTGCCTTTTCTCAATTGTTTCCTCAGCCTTTTATAGTGCTCATTTGAAATTTTCCCATTGAAGAGATAGGCTAATTTCAAATGACACTTCTTGTTCGTTGGCTTGTCTTTTCTTGGTCTACAGCACTTGTGATGTTGACCCTTCCTCGTATTAAATGGTTTCGCAGCTTTACAGGTTCTAACACAAGTTGTAGTGTTTCCCATTGGCTTATTCCTTTTGCATGTTTCTGGGCCAAACACTTTAAGACCTGGCAGCTTGGACATATTAATATATCGAGTAATATTCTTGACTTCCTTCCAACAGATCAATGTCAGTTGTCTCAACTTCACTGCTGTCTTTACCCCTTGTGACTTGAGTCTTCTCCAATCATAAGATTGACTCAACTATCACTTCAACTGTTAGACTTGGCTCCTTTCATTGAATTGACTGACAATTCACACAACAGATCCTCAGTTGGCTCTCCTTCAGTCGAGTCCTTGTCTTCCTTCATGGCCATACTCAGCTGACACACAGCAGAGTCTTCACTCTAGTCTGTAGTTGACTTCTTGTATTCTTGACTTGGCTGGCTTCACTTAACTTTTTCAGTCCTATCTATTACAATACAGAATTACAAGGAAAATGGGGTGCCAACTTCCTAGTCTATGTTTTACATGGTATCATTACAAATCTAACAAATAAATTTCCTAACGATTTCCCCCTTTTTGATGATGCCAAAACTTAAAACAAACAAAATGAGTAAACATCAAACACAAGCAATGCAGTAACAAAGAATGTATGCTTTTGAATAATCAAACATCATAGCATTCTTGTCCTTTACAAAGATGTTTACAACAAGTAACTGAGTTATATACAAGTACAACTTCTCAACGTGTATCTAAGCTAAGTTACAAGAAGAATTAAAATTACAAGGAAATTTTCAGAGCTATTACAAGGAAAACTTACAGCTATGTATTTACAACAAAGCAAAATACATGAAGGTGTTCGCAGTTGTCTTAAACGCATTTGCTGCTTCCTTCTGCTCTCTTCTTCATCAGCTCTTATCCTGTCATCTTCAACTCTCCTCCTCTTCCTTTCTTCTTCCTCATTTTTCTTCTTTTCATGGCTCGCTTAGCAGCAGGGTCATCCCTTTGCTGCCTTTCTTCATGTTCGCGATTCAGCCTTTCATTCTCTTCCTCTTGCCTCTTCTTTGCCTTAGCAATCTTGCGTGCAACTTCCATGTTAGCAAGACGATCATATCCAGCCCAGTATATGAGTCCATTCTTCCGTGGATCCACATACTTAACATCTTCTGGTCTTGGCCGTGGTTGACTACTTCTCCCACTGCCACCATGTCTACCCCTTGTTGACTCAGCTTCCCTTCCTCTGGGAGTATATTGTACTTGAGCTTTTGACATTCCAGCCAAGTGACTGCTGGAACTTGGCTGCTTATCAGTCGTCTTGCATAGCTCATGTTGGGAAATTATTTTGTAGATTTTGATGAATGCCATGTAAAACTTAGAATAGAAGTTGGCACCCCATTTTTGTTGTAAATTACATTGTATTAGATAGGGCTGGTCGAGCTGAGTCAAGTCAGCTATGCCTGAACATGCAAGAAGTCAACTAGAGACAAAAATGAAGAATCTGCTGTGAGGCAACTGAGTGTGGAAAAGAAGAGAGGATAGGAGCTCGACTGAAGGTGCAGCTAAGATGCAGCTGAGTGAAGTATCAGTCAAGTCAACTCAAGACAGCCAAGTCTCAAGGTTGAAGTGACAGAAGAGTCATCAAATGATTGGAAGCTGGCTCGAATTCACCTGGGGATGTTAAGAAAATGCAGTCAAGTCAAGACAATTGAAAGAGATCCGTTGCACGAAATCAAGAGAATTACTTAAACAAGTAATACCTCCATACTTGCCTTTCTTGAAGTGCTCAGTTCCAGAAGCGTGCAAAAGGAATAAACCAATGGGAAGCACTGCACTTGGGTCAGAACTCTAAAAAGCTGAAAGAATCATTCATACGAGGAAGTGGCAATTTCAAGGACTGGAACAAGACAAGCCAACGACCACAAGTGAATTTTAAAAATAAGCCTATCTCTTCAACGGGCAGATTTTTGAAAGATCACTATAAAAGGCTGAGGAATAACTCTGAGAGAAGGTTACCTGAACCACGAACATTCAAGCAAACATTTGAATTGTAACCTAATATATTCTCAAATCATTCAAGATCAATCCTCAAGCCTATATTATGAAGGAAATCAATCCAACACTTACCTGTGAAGGAAAGATTACTTCAATCAGTTGAAGATGAAATTTTTGAAGAATCAAGGGGTCTACATTCCACGGAGGATTGTAGGAAGGTTCAAGGTCGAACCAGTCTCAGGTTGTTGGAGGGCTTCGTGATCAAATCCAAGAAGCTTGAGCAAGTGGGCTGTGGTAGCAAGGCAGATGCCCTGTGAAGAAGCTAAGTCGTACGAGGAGCCAGCTGTGTGACCAAGGCATCTCCAGACTGAGTCCCAAAGGATCAAGTCAGCTGTGTGATCAAGACTTGTATCGGGTTGGACTGCTAACCACTCATATATTGATCAATACTTAGTGGATTCCTCCGGGAGTTGGAGAAGAGAGGAGTAGAAGAATTACCCCATCTTGAACCTCTATAAAAACTTATTGTGTCATTTACATTTCAAGACTTTAATTTCTCGTGCATCTTATTTTTATCTCACGATAAATTAGCTATCCAATTGATAATCAACTGAGTGCTAAAACCAAGTATTAAAATAAACTTAACCAAATTCAAGGGTGTTAAGTCTTCCGGCTGAAAACAAATCACGTCGAGTTAAGTCTTTAGTCAAAACAATGAGTTATTCTATCAACAGCTCGATCGTGTCTGTTGAGTGACTAACTCTGTTGATTAACTAACTTAGTTGTCCATCAAGGACACAACGTGAAGTATTAACTCTAAATATTTAAAAGGACTAATTTGAAAAGTTGGTAAGGTTTATTCAACCCCCTTCTAAACCTTACACTCACACCCCTTGGGACCTACAAGTGGTATCGTAGCGGTTGGTTCATTGAGCCTTCCCACCGGTTAGTTCTTGAACTAGATCTCCAAATTTTTCAAAGTCCTGTTTAGTACTTGATCTTTCAAAACTCTTTTTACCAAAGAAAAGTTATTATCATGGAAGCAAATTTGACACGCATCCCTATGTTCACAATTGAAGAATTTGATGATTGGAAAATTCGTATGCGAGCTCATCTATCGGATTACATGATGAGATGTGGATAGTGATAGAGGGATGGGCCACTGCAAATTTTAAAAGTGAACACAATCAGGTGGAGAGCTGCGATCAAGGTGAAGATGCTTTTGCTCCCAGACCTATGGTTGAAAAACCAAGAGTGAATGGACAAATGATGACATGAAAAGATATAACTTGGACAATGTGGCCAAGGACATTCTTTACAAAACCTTGGACAAAGCTATGTTCAACAAAGTCAAATCATGCAAAACGGCTAAAGAAATCCGGGATAAGCTAACATTAATTTGTGAAGGCTCGTGAGCAAATCAAGGAAAATAAACTATCTGTTCTTTGTACAAAAATTTGAAAATTTTAAAATGCTTGCGGGAGAGACCTTGGATCACCGGATGCTCGGTTCACGAAATTACCAACGAGTTATCTGCACTTGGAAAAGAATATACACAGAAGGAAATGTGTATGAAGATTCTAAGAAGTCTCCCAGCTGAATGGGAAATGAAGGTCATGGCACTAAGACATTCCATGGACCTATCCAAGACATCCAACCATGAGCTATTCTCGGATCTCAAAGCCTACGAATTTGAGTGAGAAGAAAAGACAAGGAGGAGACAACAGTGTGCCAAAACAGTTGCTCTATTTGTTAAGGATGGCAAGAGAGCTGAGGTCAAAGAAGTTATTGACCAAGATGAAATAGCCCTGATGGTTAAAAGGTTTAACAAGTTCTTCAATAAGAACTACAAGAGAGGCAAGGGCGAATCCTCCAGAAGACACTCAGCTCCCTCCAAGTCAAGGGAAGATAGGCCAACCAATAGAGCAGAGCATCAAAAAGTTGAATATCAAAGGGCTGACAATCCAAGAATGGAAAGAGCTGATCAAAGGTTGAAAATCTATCTTTGGAACTGGCAAACCAGGTCACTATGCCATTCATTGCCCATATCCTGTAGTCAACAAATACAGAATGAAGAAGAAATAAAGGTCTTGAGAGAAAGAAGACAAGAAAAGAAAAAGGCAATGTTGGTCGCAAATGCTGAGACAAACAAGTCAAGAGACACGATTGATTGAGAGTAGTGAAGTCGACTACTAAAGTGACTACGAAGAAGAAGCATTGATCTGTTTGATGGCCAAGGAACAAGACCAACCTGACCAAGAAGATGAGGTACACTCCAATTCATCACACTCAGATTCTAGTGATAGTGATTGTGACACACACACTTCATCACCCACTGATCTTTATGATTCATTAGGCAAAATGATGAAAGACTTTGAACACATTAAATCCTCACACACACTACTAAATGAGGAAAACAACATACTCAAGAACCAAAACTCACAGCTGACTAAGGAGCTGAGTACTCTAAGTCAAATAGATGATGAGAATGAAAGTCTAAAGGCTGAAAATGCCAAGCTAATAGCAGAGATAGCTGCTATAGAAAAGAGGGAAAATGACCTCAAAAATGTGATTGCCTCATTCACTAAGGCATCTAAATCATTGGATGATCTTATTATGAGTGAAAGAGAATGTGGAGACAAGACAGGCTTAGGATTTAATTTCTCTGTGCTATGTCAAGCTCCAAAAGTGATTTTGGAAAAAGGATCTTCAAGTAATGAAGTATCTCAAAAATCCAAAACTCCAAATGGTGCACACACATTCACTCCAAAGCACAATTACAAGCAAACTGGTCTTGGTTATAAAGGAAAAGAAAAACAGCCAGTTGGGTGCGTTGAGAGGACAGCTGAGAAGAAATTCAGCCAAGTTCCTCAGCAAACTCCAAACAGAACATACTCTGTAAAGAAGAAACAGAGCTACCAAAAACCCCAGAAAATCTATAAAAGAAATACATATGATGGGAATGGTAGAAAATATCCAAGCCAAGCTGATTGGAATGATGTGAATCGGCATAGACTTATGGAATATAAACCCAAATGGCAAAGGCCTAGAACTCAAAGAAAGGCCATTACAAAAGTATAAGAGCTTTCATCAGACACATATGCACCTAGGCACTACACTCGAGACACCACAATTACCCAAAGAAGGCGATTGCTAAAACACATATACATGCATACGACAAAAGAGACAATTTGTATGAACCTAGAATCCCCAAGCAATTTGCCAAGATTAATTATGATTATGGCACTCGATAGATGGTAACCCCTTAGAGTCAAATCATTTGGCTATAGGTTGGTTGGATCATCTTACAATACTAACCCCTCGGGACCCGCACAAGTATGGGTACCTAAAACCTAACTTCCTTGATTGCGGGATCAAGGAGCAAATGAGTGCCAAGGAACCTGGTACATGGATAGTGGCTGTTCCGGCACATGACAGTAACAAGAAAAATCTATCAAAATTCAAGGAAGTCAGAGGTGCAAAAGTCATATTTGGAGGAAATGAAGCTCCGGAGAAATAAGGGCACCTTTGGATCCATCAAGAAAAATGGATTAGAAATCTCGGATGTTGCATATGTTGAAGGACTCAACTTCAACTTGCTAAGCATCGCCCAACTTTGTGACAAGGGTTATAATGTTGGATTCAACATGGGTATATGCCAAATCAAGGACATCAATCAATGAAGTTGTGTTGCAAGGATGCGAGACAAAAAGAATATGTATGTGGTAGATTGGTCAACCGCAACACCAAGCACTTGTCTACTAGCAAAGAGCACAGCCAATCAAGTTGGTTTGCGTGGCACAAGAAGTTGAGTCACCCGAATTTCAAAACAATTAACAAGCTTGCCGAAGCAATCTTGTGGAAGGACTTCCGGACTCGGATATCTGAAGGAGAGTATATGTGATGCATGTCGAAAGGAAAACAAATCAAATTATCATTCAAAGAAAAGACATGTCCATCTTCAACAAGATTATTGCACCTCGCTACATATGGATGTATTTGGTCCAGTTGAACCAGCTAGCATAAGTGGGAAGAAATACACCTTGGTGGTAGTAGATGACTACTCAAGATATACATGGACAATATTCATGTGTAAGAAAAAAAACTCTGCAAAACTACCACAACTGATGAAGAGGATTCAAAATGAGAAAAGTCAAACCATTATCAAAATAAGATCGACAGAGGAACCGAGTTTGTCAATGGTATAATCACTCAAGATCTTGTATTTAAAATGGTATTGGTCATGAATTATCTCAGCAAGGACTCCACAACAAAATGGAGTTGCGAGAAAGAAGGAATGTAACTCTTAAAGAAGCGAAGAATGACCATGTTAGCTTAAGCGGGGGCTACCTAAAAGATTTTGGGTGAAGCAATAAACACAACATGCTATACTCAAAATAGATGCATGATAAACAGACAAATGACAAAGACTCCCTATGAGATTTGGACAGGAGAAAGCCAAATGTTGCATATTTTAGAATATTTGGATGCAAATGCTTCATCCATAACAATGGCAAAGATAATTTAAAAGCTTTTGATGCTAAAGGCGATGAAGGTATCTTCTTGGGATACTCAACAAAGCAAAGCCTACAGAGTACTCAACAAGAGGACTATGGTTACAGAGGAATCCATTCATGTGGTGTTTGATGAGCCAAATGTAAATGGAGAAGACATTGAAGAGTCACCGATAAGTCAATCAACCAACCATGCGAAGAGTCCCTATGTCAAGTCAAGTCGGAATTATAAACCCGGATGAAGATGAGATAGCCGAGTCCCAAAAACAGTTGGAAAATCTGCAGCTAAGTGATGATGAGAAAGCTGATCAAAGCAACACACCGCAGACGATCAATCCAAACCTAACTTACTCCAACCTGATGTAAGATGGCTGAGAGACCATCCACCAGAACTAGTCATTGGAGATGTAAGAGAAGGTGTCAAAACGAGATCCAGAGCTCAACAAGAAGCAATGTTGATGGAGATGAAACCACGTAGCTTTGCTGGTAAAATGTGATCTTGTTCGTTCAATAAAGCCCAGAGATGATGGTGAATGAAGAAACGATTTATAAATACCTGTTGGGAGTTTTAATACCTTCTGCATTATTATTTCTTTAATAGTAGGAATGATTGGTTTTGCTTTATATTTTAGGAAAGAGTTATATTTGTTTTGGAAACTTTCATGCAAACCCTAAGTATATAAGGGTTTCTGTGAAGAACTTTGAGCAGCAGTTTTTGACGTATTCGTAATAATATTTATGTTTCTTTCATTTCATACGCTTGTGCTGCGTCAGTTGGTATCCAGAGACCAGTAACGATCTTTACGATGCCTCCACGACAGGATGCACAACGCACGAACGAGGTTCATCTTCTTCGTCAACAAGTCAAAACACTAACCCAGAGCGCCACTAATTTGCGCCTACAGCACCAGGCATTTTTCGATCAAGTGTCGCATCTTCTACCTGCTGCGCGCGACCCAACCCAGGACAGACCCGCTGGGGGTCTTCCTCCACGACAGGGACACGACAGACGTGAAGATATGGATTTCCCGGCCGTGGACGATGAAGATACTATTTCGGTGGATAATCCTTTTGCACCTGTGGCACGTCGTGACGCACCACGGCAGGACGAGGACCGTCGTTGGGAGTTTGGTTTTAAGTTGGAAATTCCAGAATTCCACGGAGATCTTGATGCCGATGCGTTCATTGATTGGCTTCACGTTGTCGATGAATTGATGGAATTTAAATCTGTACCAATTGATAGGCGTGTTCCACTCATAGCCACACGTCTTCGTGGCAGGGCTTCGACATGGTGGCAACACCTCAAGGTGTCCAGGTCTCGCCAAGGAAAATCAAAGATTGGAACTTGGGCGAAGTTCCGTAAGCATATGGAACGCGATTCCTCCCGTTCAATTACCAACGCACTCTATATCGAAACTCCAAGCCTACGCCATGCTCGCGCACCGTGGAGGCCTACTTCTCAATTCTATCATTTACTCACACGCAATGACATTCATGACTCGCCTGATCAGTTAATTTCACGATATATTGGGGGTCTGCGATTACCGTTTCAGGACATGCTCAATTTGTTTAGCCCGGCTACCCTTTCGGAAGCCCATCAACGCGCTGTTACATTGGAAAAACAATTTGCTCGGCGCCAATACACACCACCAATCATGTCATCCCTGGAAAATCATGGCCAGTCCTCTTCTACTCCTGTGGCTCCGTCTCCTAGCGAACGCCTCCCTGGGCGACCCCCACCTCCGGCGTCCCAACGCCCCTCTTCGAATGGCCGTTGTTTCTCGTGCGGTGATCCAGGGCATAAACATTCAGCATGCCCTAAATACCACAGCGGGCGTACATTCTTGACCACTGATGTTGCTCCGAAAAATTATGATGGTCTCCCTATTTTTGACGACGACAACATCGACCCATGCCCCGAAAAACATCTAGATGGTGATGTCGGCATCGCACTAGTCCTTCGACGCTCTTGTCTGACCCCACGCGTGCTAGACAGTGAGGTTCAACGACACCTTCTCTTCCATCCACTTATGCGATTCAAGGAAAAATTTGCGGGTTCATTATTGATTACGGTTCTTGCGAGAATGTTATATCTCGCTAATGTCGTGTCCAAGCTAGCTCTTCCTATGACCGCACACCCAAACTCGTATAAATTGGGTGGCTTCAAGACGACAATTTAGTGTTAGTTCTGACTCGTGTGTCGTTGCCATTCTCTATTGGGAGTACTTATTCGGACACCATCTGGTGCGATGTGGTGCCAATGGATGCTTGTCACATTTTCTTGGGCAGACCGTGGAAATTCGACCGCCATGTCGTACATGATGGACATGCCAACACTTATTCTTTTTACTTTCTGGCTCCAAAATTATACTACACCCAACTACTCGCCACTCGGGCATTGCTTTGGTTGATAACTCCGTCCTATTTTTATCTCGTGCTAATTTTTCACGTGAACTCTCCTCAGGTTCTCATGCATATATTTTGTTGCTTCATGATGTCCTTGATGGCCCCGAGGCACCTGCAGTCGTGCAACCTCTCCTACAGGAATTTTCTGATTTATTCCTGGCAGAACTCCCCGATGGCCTTCCCCCACTTCGGGATATTCAACACCAGATCGACCTTCTTCCTAGTGCCTCTTTACCCAATCGACCGCACTATCTATGAGCCCAGCAGAACATGCCGAATTACGACGTCAAGTGGAAGACTTATTACGTAGGGGCCTGGTTCGCGAGAGTTTAAGTCCATGTCCTGTCCCGGCATTGCTTATCCCCAAAAAGGATAACACTTGGCGTATGTGCGTGGATAGCCGCGCTGTGAATAAAATTACGGTTCGTTATCGGTTTCCTATTCCACGTCTGGATGACTTATTGGACCAACTAAGTGGATCCACTATGTTCTCCAAATTGGATCTTCGTAGTGGTTATCATCAAATTCGTATCCGTCCAGGCGATGAGTGGAAGACCGCCTTTAAAACGCGCGAATGGTTATTCGAATGGTTAGTGATGCCATTCGGCCTATCTAATGCTCCAAGTACTTTTATGCATGTCATGAACCAAGCCTTACGTTCTCTGATTGAAATGCGTGTGTGTCGTCGTTTATTTTGATGACATTTTGATTTATAGTCGCACAGAGGACGACCATATGGTACATCTGTGGGCTGTCCTATTGATTCTTCGTGGCAGGGCTTCGACATGGTGGCAACACCTCAAGGTGTCCAGGTCTCGCCAAGGCAAATCAAAGATTGGAACTTGGGCGAAGTTCCGTAAGCATATGGAACGCGAATTCCTCCCGTTCAATTACAAACGCACTCTATATCAGAAACTCCAAGCCTTACGCCAAGGCTTGCGCACCGTGGAGGCCTACTCTACTGAATTCTATCATTTACTCACACGCAATGACATTCATGACTCGCCTGATCAGTTAATTTCACGATATATTGGGGGTCTGCGATTACCGTTTCAGGACATGCTCAATTTGTTTAGCCCGGCTACCCTTTCGGAAGCCCATCAACGCGCTGTTACATTGGAAAAACAATTTGCTCGGCGCCAATACACACCACCAATCATGTCATCCCTGGAAAATCATGGCCAGTCCTCTTCTACTCCTGTGGCTCCGTCTCCTAGCGAACGCCTCCCTGGGCGACCCCCACCTCCGGCGTCCCAACGCCCCTCTTCGAATGGCCGTTGTTTCTCGTGCGGTGATCCAGGGCATAAACATTCAGCATGCCCTAAATACCGCAGCGGGCGTACATTCTTGACCACTGATGTTGCTCCGGAAAATTATGATGGTCCCCCTATTTTTGACGACGACAACATCGACCCATGCCCCGAAGAACATCTAGATGGTGATGTTGGCATCGCACTAGTCCTTCGACGCTCTTGTCTGACCCCACGCGTGCTAGACAGTGAGGTTCAACGACACCTTCTCTTCCAGTCCACTTGTACAGTTCAAGGAAAAATTTGCAGGTTCATTATTGATTCTGGTTCTTGCGAGAATGTTATATCTGCTAATGTCGTGTCCAAGCTAGCTCTTCCTATGACCGCACACCCAAACTCGTATAAATTGGAGTGGCTTCAGCATGACAATTTAGTGTTAGTTACAGCTCGTGTGTCGTTGCCATTCTCTATTGGGAGTACTTATTCGGACACCATCTGGTGCGATGTGGTGCCAATGGATGCTTGTCACATTTTCTTGGGCAGACCGTGGAAATTCGACCGCCATGTCGTACATGATGGACATGCCAACACTTATTCTTTTACTTTCGGTGGCTCCAAAATTATACTACACCCAACTACTCGCCACTCGGGCGTTGCTTTGGTTGATAACTCCGTCCTATTTTTATCTCGTGCTAATTTTTCACGTGAACTGTCCTCAGGTTCTCATGCATATATTTTGTTGCTTCATGATGTCCTTGATGGCCCCGAGGCACCTGCAGTCGTGCAACCTCTCCTACAGGAATTTTCTGATTTATTCCTGGCAGAACTCCCCGATGGCCTTCCCCCACTTCGGGATATTCAACACCAGATCGACCTTCTTCCTAGTGCCTCTTTACCCAATCGACCGCACTATCTATGAGCCCAGCAGAACATGCCGAATTACGACGTCAAGTGGAAGACTTATTACGTAGGGGCCTGGTTCGCGAGAGTTTAAGTCCATGTCCTGTCCCGGCATTGCTTATCCCCAAAAAGGATAACACTTGGCGTATGTGCATGGATAGCCGCGCTGTGAATAAAATTACGGTTCGTTATCGGTTTCCTATTCCACGTCTGGATGACTTATTGGACCAACTAAGTGGATCCACTGTGTTCTCCAAATTGGATCTTCGTAGTGGTTATCATCAAATTCGTATCCGTCCAGGCGATGAGTGGAAGACCGCCTTTAAAACGCGCGAAGGGTTATTCGAATGGTTAGTGATGCCATTCGGCCTATCTAATGCTCCAAGTACTTTTATGCATGTCATGAACCAAGCCTTACGTTCTCTGATTAGTACGTGTGTCGTCGTTTATTTTGATGACATTTTGATTTATAGTCGCACAGAGGACGACCATATGGTACATCTGCGGGCTGTCCTATTGATTCTTCGTGCCGAGCAATTTTTCGCGGCTCCTCGTAAGTGTGTCTTTTTCACTGATCGTGTGTTATTTTTGGGGTATGTCGTTTCAGCCGTGGGTATTAGCGTCGATGATAGTAAGATTGCCGTAATTAGGGAATGGCCGACCCCTACATCTGTGACCGCCATTCGTAGTTTCCACGGCCTTGCTTCTTTTTACCGGCATTTTATACCTCACTTCAGCTCCATTATGGCCCCTCTAACGGATTGTATGCGTGGCTCCACATTTGTTTGGACTGCTGCAACAGAGGCTTCTTTCATAGAGATAAAAGAAAAATTGACCACAACCCCCGTCCTGATTTTACCAGATTTTTCCGTGCCATTCGAATTACATTGTGATGCGTCAAAGGTAGGGATCGGTGCAATGTTGAGTCAGAATAATAAGCCAGTTGCATTTTTCAGTGAGAAGTTGAAAGCCAGGCGCGTCGCGATACAGTACTTATGACATCGAGTTTTATGTTGTTGTCCGCGCCGTGCGCCATTGGCGTCATTATCTATTTCACCGTGAATTTGTGTTATACACGGACAACGATTCCCTTAAATACATCTCCAGTCAAACCAACATCTCCGCCCGTCATGCATCGTGGGCCGCATTCCTTCAACAATTCAGTTTTGTTCTCCGTCACAAATCGGGCGCATCTAACCGTGTGGCAGACGCCCTTAGCAGACGCCACTCTCTTCTCACGGACATGCGGGTTACAGTGGTCGGCTTTGATACATTTCAGTCCCTCTATGCTACTGACCAGTTCTTTAGCAAAATACTTTCTTCAGTCAACCAAGGGACAATGGATTTTGTAATGTCTGATGGGTTCTTGTTTCATGGCACTCGTTTATGTATTACGGGTTGTAGCCTACGGGCCAAACTCATCGCCGAACTTCACGGTGTTGGCCATGTGGGTCGTGATCGCACTTTGGATTTAGTTCAGCGCCAATTTTTTTGGCCTTCCCTTCGTCGGGACGTTGGCAAGTTTGTGTAGCGATGCCGAGTGTGTCAAGTCGCAAAGGGCGCGACTTCTAATGCAGGCCTCTATCGCCCCATACGGTTCCTTCGGTGCCGTGGTCCGCTGTGAGCATGGATTTCGTCCTTGGGCTTCCCCGCACACAACGTGGGCATGATTCCATATTTGTGGTGGTCGATAGATTTTCCAAAATGACCCATTTTTATCCCGTGCAAACGAACTACGGACGCTCTTCATGTCGCCCAGCTTTTCTTTCGCGAAGTGTATCGGTTGCATAGCTTACCTTTGTCGATTGTCTCCGATCGTGACACTCGTTTCCTCAGTCACTTCTGGCGAAGCCTGTGGCGCTTTGCCAACACCGAGTTACATTTTAGTAGCGCTTACCATCCACAGACGGACGGTCGACGGAGGTGGTTAATCGATCCTTGGGTAATTTGTTGCGTTGTTTGGTGGGTGATAACGCAAGTCCTGGGACTCCAAACTCGCCATCGCCGAGTTTGCCCACAACTCTGCTCTGAATCGGAGCACCAGGTTCTGTCCTTTCCAGGTTGTCTATGGTATCATTCCCCGTGGCCCCGTAGATTTGTTGACCCTCCCTTCGCGCACACGTTTGGACGGTCGCGCCACAGACTTTATGGCGAATTTACAGGAGATACATACTGCTACCAAAGCCCATTTGCTGGAGAGTAATGCAAAATATAAAGCGGCAGCAGATGGCAAGCGACGGAGCATGGAATCTGACGTTGGTGATTTAGTTTGGGCAGTTCTCTCTAAGGATAGGTATCCCGCTCATGAATATCATAAGCTCGCGTCACGTAAAATTGGCCCGGTGGAAGTTATTGAAAAAATTAATCCGAATGCCTATCTCCTCCGCTTACCGAGTCATATTCGCACCTCTAATGTCTTCAATGTTAAGCATTTGGTTCCTTATTACCCCGACACGTCGTCTAGAGATGAAACCCATGATTCGAGGGCGAATCATTTCGAGCCGGGGAAGAATGATGGAGATGAAACCACGTAGCTTTGCTGGTAAAATGTGATCTTGTTCGTTCAATAAAGCCCAGAGATGATGGTGAATGAAGAAACGATTTATAAATACCTGTTGGGAGTTTTAATACCTTCTGCATTATTATTTATTTATTAGTAGGAATGATTTGTTTTGCTTTATATTTTAGGAAAGAGTTATATTTGTTTTGGAAACTTTCATGCAAACCCTAAGTATATAAGGGTTTCTGTGAAGAACTTTGAGCAGCAGTTTTTGATGTATTCGTAATAATATTTCTGTTTCTTTCGTTTCATACGCTTGTGCTGCGTCAAATGTTCACATGCTTTATCTCACAAATAGAGCCTAAAGATGTGTCACAAGCATTGGATGACACACATTGGATTCAAGCCATGCAAGAAGAGCTGAATCAGTTTGAAAGAAATAAACTGTGGGAACTGGTTCAAAGACCTACCCATCAAAATGTTATTGACACTAAATGGGTATTCAGAAACAAGATGAATGAGGAAGGTTCTGTGGTAAGAAACAAAGCAAGATTGGTAGCCAAAGGATATTGCCAAGAAGAAGGAATAGATTTTGATGAAACTTTTGCTCCTGTAGCAAGATTGGAAGCTATAAGGATGTTTCTTGCCTATGCAACTCACAAGAATTTTATTGTATATCAAATGGATGTAAAGAGTGCATTCCTTAATGGTTTATTGGAAGAAGAAGTATATGTTGAACAACCTCCAGGATTTGAGCAGAAGACTCTTGGAGATAAGGTATACAAACTCAAGAAAGCTCTCTATATGGATTGAAACAGGCACCCATAGCATGGTATGATACATTATCACAATCCTGACTGAGAATGGATTCACAAAAGGAAAAGTAGATAGAACACTCTTCAGAATTTAAGACAGGAAGAGCATATTGTTTGTTCAAATATATGTGGATGACATCATTTTTGGATCCACAAACAAAGAGCTGTGTGATAAATTTTCAAACCTCATGCAAAGCGAATTCGAAATGAGCATGATGGGAGAGCTGACATTCTTCCTTGGACTCCAAGTGAAACAGCTGAAGGATGGAACCTTCATAAGTCAAACAAAATACACTAGAGATCTAATGAAGAAATTTGGTATGGAAGAGAAGTCTTGTGTAAAAATACCAATGAATACATCCGTCAAAATGGACATGGATGCAGATGGCAATCCTATAGATCAAACAAGATACAAAGCACTTATTGGATCATTGCTCTATCTTACAGCAAGCAGGCCAGACCTCACCTTTGCCGTAGGTGTATGTGCAAGATTTCAATCTGCTCCAAAAGAAAGCCATATGACTCGTAAACCAGAGGATCTTGAGATATTTGAAAGGAAGCCAAGAAGTTGGCTTATGGTATCCAAAGGAAGGTGGATTCAAGCTAATTGGCTATTCAGATTCTGACTATCTTTGGATGTAGAGTTGACGGGGAAGGGCACCTCGAGGCACATGTCAAATGCTTGAAATAAAGCTAATTTCTAGTTTAGCAAAAAGCAAAATTCAATAGCCATCTCCACAAAAAGCATAATACATAGGCTGTGGCGCTTTTGCCCAAGTCCTATGGATTAGACAACAACTGAGAGACTATGAAGTTGAAGAAAAGGAAATTCCAATCATGTGTGATAACACAAGTGCCATTGCAATCACTCAAAATCCTGTGTTGCAGTCAAGAACAAAGCATATCGATGTCAGATATCACTTCATAAGAGATCATGTTGAAAAGAAAGACATCACCTTGGAATATATTTCAACTGATAAGCAGTTGGCTGACATATTCACAAAACCATTATGTGAGTCAAGATTTGAAGAACTCAAGCATGAGTTAGGGTTAATTGAGCTGAGTTGACAATCAGAAGACTCAAAGAAAAGGAATGAAACACGAAAAGAGGAAAAAGAGCTGAACTCTTAAATCAGCTAAGTGAATCAGTCGTATCGGAAAGACAGCTGTACCGAGTTAGCTGAACTCTTAAGGGACAAGCTGAGCCATTTATGAGCAAAGTGACAAAAACGCAGTCGTTTTTACTAAGCGGGAATGTTTTTAAGAATGACATTAGCATAATTATGACGTGTACAGGCAAAAGCTGCACACCAAGCTTATGATTGGATATCAATACTGCCGCATTAAATACGAGACATTAAATGCAAATCGGCGTGCAAGATCTAAGCCGTTGATTTTGATCACATTTCAAAAACCACCCGCACGTCCTTTCATGAACCATACTTAAACCATTTCGTCCGTTTCTCTCTCACTTTACCAAAAACTGTTCATCTCTCTCTCGAAAGCAAAAGCAAAATTTTCTCTCAAAACCCTTTCAATCCTCAGATCATTTTCTAAGTTTCGTTCGGTAAAATACTGAGAAATGGCATCCACTCATGATTTTGTCAAGCTAGGAAAGCAAATCCACACCGGGTCTCTTGTGGATTTCGATGGTATGGTGAAAGCAGTCCGACGACACCCTAGTGAAGAAGATTCGAGAAACAGAAACGCCTGGGGGTCAAAACCGTTTCGATGTTGGAGTTTTCGATAACCTATGTGGGAAGAGGTCGCACGCTTCTCGTGAACGCCGAGGTTCACGATGAGGCATCAAGTCCTCTGTTCATGGAAAGGAGTTCATCATTCGCCAAGGATTTGGCGAACACCGCTTGTTACCGGCGGAAGGAATGTCGGAAATTAATGAAGCTGATGTTGACCTGACTGCTGCTTGGAAGGAAGTAGCCAAGTCCGACTATGTTGAGAAAGTAGTCTACACAGCTAATAAGAGGCTGCTGAAGGAGGACTACCACAAATTGCTGGACATCGTTGCCAAATGCATAGATATCAAATTTGGCGGCTTTGACCACCGGTTGTCCCAAGCAAAGTTGATCGTAATGACCGCGATCATTGAAGAACGAGAAAAAGTGAACCCGGGCTGAGTTTGTCTACAAGAAAACTGCGCGCCCGAATGTTGGGAACAAATCCTTAAAGGAGGATGGAACGTTTGGAGGTTTCCTAGGATACGGCCTGGTGATTGGCCGGCTGATGGAGGTAAAATGAGTGCCTCTTCGACATGGAAAGGCGTTCCATGTAAACAAGAGGATGTTCGAACAAAAACCTATCTCGGCGCACAAAAGAGAGCATACGCCAAGAGGGTCGATCACGAGTGAGGGGAATCACCGACCCTCAAGATCTGGTTGCCTCCTCTCCACCAAAGAAGAAAGTGCCCCTGCAGTGCTAAGAAGATTGCTACCCCTGCAAAGAAAGAAAAAGAAATCGCTCCGCCCGCAGCCTAAGTCACCGCCCCGCAGATGTCTCCCGCCTTGCACCGCGATAGCGAGAAGGAATCTCAAATACCTTCTCCGGTCGTCAAGAAAAGGTGAACGATAAGCCAAGACGGCCAGCTCCTCGAGAAGAAGACAACAAAGACGGCCCGCCGCCCCAGGACTCGAAGAAACCTTATCCGAACTAGAAATCCTCCTCGGTACAAACAAAAAGAAGAAGAAGAATTTTCAAGCGTTCGAGCTTGAGAAACCGGCCGAGTCACCACTCACCGAGAAGATACTCCGAAACTCGCTGGAGAAGTAGAGTCTCCAGGCGTGATCGATGAAACGGCCAAGTCTCTGCTGAGGCCGATCAGAGGCAACTCGAAGACCAGCTATAGACGAACAACCGAGGAATAAGGAATGGCCGAGACAACCGAATCACACCTGAGGGGGTTGTTTATCCACATGTGAGGCTACGAGGATGTTGAGCGTGAATAAGTCTGCTACCCTTAATCCCCGGAAACGAGGGTCACCATAGAATTATGAAGACGATGTAATCATGTACTCTCCATTGTATCCGGACATCCAAAATCGTCTGCAGAGTGGAGAAAATGGAAGGCGAGCCTATCTAGAGTGCGGTTTGAAAATCCGAGTTCATTGCTAAGGAAGAAGAACTCTTCAGGTTTCTTGAGGTGGACACGATCTTTTGCAAGCCATTGATGAGGATAATTGCATCAATATACTGCGGATTCCGAAAAGAAAATGAACGGGCTAAAGCGGTGAGACGAGAGGCACGTGAGAAGGCCAAAGATCTGCCCTCTCACCGGCACCACCGATCATACACACCCTCACTTTGACGTCCTATCAGAAAGTGATGAGGATTTGGACCCTGTTGCTGCCAAAGAAGAGTTGCAAATGCAGCAAGCAATGCAAGAGTCGAGAATCCTACATGAGCAAAGAATGATGGAGGGGACCAGGGAGAGTCCTCCAAATCACAAATTTGAAATAGATCCTATGGGAGTGGTGCATCATATTGCCACTGTTGTCGCTGCCACCACTTCCCCAGCTCATTCGGAGGAAGGTGTTAAGGGAAATGGCGATGAAACTAGGGTAGTGGGGACCCCAAATCGAGCCAACCCCTAATGAAGGTGTCTTACCACCCGCCAACGGGTGAATACTCGGTGGGAACAATGGAGTTTGGAGACGAGTGACCCCATTCCAAGCCACTCACCGGTGTGCCACCGAAGGGGAAACTCCCTCCACCGCAGCAGCAAGGTTGGAGGATCTTTAACCGGCTCCACAATGAATTTAGGAGGCGAAGTGGAGAAGGAACAATCATAGAATACACAAAAGTTGTCATGACGAGGCTCGAACGATTGTATTTGTCTCGGTGAAGTGCCAAGCTCTGAAGCTAATGACGCCGCTATGCGATGCGATCGAGGCACGAGATGGAACTCGCCCGGGAGTTAACACTGGGCGATGAAAGTGCAATCCATGGAGTTGAGACTCCAATGGATGCCACCTCAGAAGACCCCAAGACAGCTGACAATATCAAAAGAGATGTCCAAGGCCTCGCTGCAGTTGAGACTGTAGGAGGTAATAAAGGCCAACGGGAGGTTGAAACTTCCCGGGGTAGAGAAACTGAAGCACAGAACATCCCTCCTGCTATCATTGATCCATCAAAAAAGGAGATAAATGCTCTTCACGATTCCCAGGATAATCCTGATCTAACCTTTCTGGGATCGGAAGGAGACGATGAAGCTGAGTCATCCCCTGTGACTGATCCCAAAAACTCAGCTGAGGATGTTCCAACCACAAGTAAGTCTGACCTCAAGAGTACTCGCCAAACATTCAACTTTAATGATGAGCCACCCATGGAAATCTCATCATCGTCCGATGACGCTTCTGATAAGGCCGAGGACCAATCAACTCATTTGGAAAAACCAGCTGAGACCGACGAAGTTGTTGAGACAGTGAGGCTCGGCAAAGTCGGGTCGACTTCACAACACCCCAAATGAAAACAGTCCATCGCGGGCTCCCAGTCAGGCAGGTTCGACTCCACAAGGGACTTCACGAGCACCAATTATCATTGAACAATTCCGATTGCCCGTGATGATCCTTTCGTAGAATCATTTCCCTTCTCTCTGGAGGTACCTGACCTCCCTGAAGAATCAACTAAAGATCGTGAGCGCTTCCACATACCTGATCCTGTTATTACATCAGACATCATTATTCCAGCTAACTATGACTTTGACGCTGGACATGAGGCTAGATAACAGGGGTGACAGCTGAAGTTAGGGACGTGTTCAAAGCCTTATTTGCTGAGATAGAAAAAATGGAAAGGCACCAGGCCTCACTGGACATGAGGCTAGATAACAGGGACGCCAACCTTACTGCTGATTTGAGAGGCATAATAGTCAGGATCCGTGAGTGGTGGCAACATCAACAAACAATGCGTGTGGAACAAGCTCGATATTTCAGGACATTGTTCAACAAGTTGTTAGTCTAGCGGGCTGAGAATTCTGATGCAAAGACAAAATTGCAAGAGCACATTGAACAAATGCATGAATCTCATACTACAGATAAAGTTCTTTGCGTGAACATAATAAGAACGAGCTCTGTGTGTGGAAGAGAATATGGATCGAAAATTCGATCTCCTTATGGCCGAGATGAAGTTAGTAGCAACTGAATCCAACGCCACCCGCTATGAGTTTAAATGCGGCTTACTCGCTCCGATTGACGAGAACTCAACTATCGCCAGACTCGACTTCTTGCTTGCTAGCTTGTTTCCAAAAAGGGGGAAGAGGAATACCTAAAGGCGCTGAAGAGATCTGAAGCTGAGAATGAGGAAGCAGCTATGAAGGGAAAGACAACTGAGAAAGTAATAAGAGAGAAGAAAGGGAAGTCTGTTGAGGGGGAAGGTTCGAAAGATGTGACCTTGA
This sequence comes from Rehmannia glutinosa, assembly GCA_016081115.2. Lineage (NCBI taxonomy): Eukaryota > Viridiplantae > Streptophyta > Magnoliopsida > Lamiales > Orobanchaceae > Rehmannia > Rehmannia glutinosa. Next base: position 54,200,896 of record CM071935.1, read on the forward strand.
TGATTGCTAAAACCCCCCAACAAGGTCTTGTCACAACCGATATTATCAAGAAACTCCCGGTGACTCGCCACTCCAACACTTTGTACCAATGGTTTGAAAAGAAAAGACAGTTGAAGCAGGGATAAAGGAAGTGGAAGGAAGGATGAATGCCCGAGTTATGGATATTCTGAAACAACGTTGGATGCATTCCAATAGACAGAGACACCTATGCCATTTCAGATGCCAGAACTGAGCCAAGATCTGTTGATGAATTCAAGACCCTCACATCTGAAGGTTATTTCGCAAACATGTCCATGGCTCAAGCACGGGATTTGTATCTTGGGAAAAAGGTCTCACACTATGTGAAGAAGGCGACAAAGAAAACACCTGGCGATCCTCTGTGTCACTCTGCTAGTCACTCAATTTGGGAAAAAGAAGGCCCCAAAGACAATACACGCCCGAAGCGAGAGGAAGAAGCGTGGTGGAGGAAGAGGTTTCGACACCTAGATCTCCCCAAAACATTGAGTACATAGATCCGGCAAGAAAGGAGGGATCTATTGAAATGGATTTGGAAGTAGCCAACCCGCAAGTGGCTAAGAACAATCTTGAGTATGTGAAGAGAATTGAAGAGGAAAATAAAAGACAAACTCAGCTATGGGAGGAAAGACAAGAAAGATCGAGAAGAGATGAAGCTGCCGGAAGCGTATGAGAAAAAAAAAAAAAAAGGCAAATTGAAGATGAGAAGAAAAGGAAAAGGTCGAGAAGATGACAGAGTTGAAGAAGATAAAAGAAGGAGCGCGAAGGAGACGAAGTGTTGCTGTCCACCCCTTCATGTATTTTACTATGTAAATACACTTTATGTAAGTCTTGTGTATATTGAATAAAATTATGCAATTTCTATACATGAGTAGATATAGAACAGCATGGTTAGTCTAAGCGCCGTTTAAGCTCTGATATAATTTTTTTTAGGCTTAAGCTCTGATACACTTTGTAAACAGCTATGTAAAGAACAAGAATGTTATGATCAATAAAAGATCCATTCTAAACATACATTCTGTGGTTCTACATTTGTCTGTATGTATCCTTGCTGTTAAATAATTGTATGAATGTTTTAAGTTTTGGCATCATCAAAAAGGGGAAAATTGTTGGGAAATTATTTTGTAGATTTTGATGAATGCCATGTAAAACTTAGAATAGAAGTTGGCACCCCATTTTTGTGGTAAATTGCATTGTATTAGATATGGCTGGTCGAGCTGAGTCAAGTCAGCTATGCCTGAACATGCAAGAAGTCAACTAGAGACAAAAAAGACTCATTTGTGAGGCAGGTGAGTGTGGCAAAGAAGAGAAGACAGAACTCGATCAAGGTGCAATTAGATGCAAACAGTGAAGTATCGATCAAGTCAACTCAAGACAGACCAAGTCTCAAGGTTGAAGTGACGGAAGAGTCATCAAATGATTGGAAGGCGACTCGAAGTCACCTGGGGATGTTAAGAAAATGCGGTCAAGTCAAGACAATCGAAAGAGATCCGTTGCCGAAAATCAAGAGAATTACTTAAACAAGTAATACCTCCATATCGCCTTTCTTGAAGTGTTCAGTTCCAGAAGCGTGCAAAAGGAATAAACCAATGGGAAGCACTGCACTTGGGCCAGAACTCTGAAAAGCTGAAAGAATCATTCATACGAGGAAGTGGCAATTTCAAGGACTGTAACAAGACAAGCCAACGACCACAAGTGAAATTAAAAAATAAGCCTATCTCTTCAACGGGCAGATTTTTGAAAGATCACTATAAAAGGCTGAGGAATAACTCTGAGAGAACGTTACCTGAACCACGAACATTCAAGCAAACATTTGAACTGTAGCCTAATATATTCTCAAATCATTCAAGATCAATCCTCAAGCCTACATTACGAAGGAAATCAATCCAACACTCACTTGTGAAGGAAAGATTACTTCAATCAGCTGAAGAGGAAATTTTTGAAGAATTAAGGGGTCTACATTCCACGGAGGATTGTAGGAAGGTTCAAGGTCGAACCAGTCTCAAGTTGTTGGAGGGCTTCGTGATCAAATCTAAGAAGCTTGATCAAGTGGGCTGTTGTAGCAAGGCAGCTGCCCTATGAAGAAGCTGAGTCGTACGAGGAGCCACCGCGTGTGACCAAGGCATCTCCGATCGAGTCCCAAAGGATCAAGTCACCGTGTGATCAAGACTTGTATCCGGGTCGTTAACCACTCGTATATTGATCAATACTTAGTGGATTCCTCCAGGAGTTGGAGAAGAGAGGAGTAGAAGAATTACCCCATCTTCGAACCTCTATAAAAACTTATTGTGTCATTTACATTTCAAGACTTTATTTTCTCGCATCTTATTTTTATCTCATGTGATAAATTTGCTATCCAATTGATAATCAATCGAGTGCTAAAACCAAGTATTAAAATAAACTTAACCAAATTCAAGGGTGTTAAGTCTTCCATTGAAAACAAATCACAATCGAGTTAAGTCTTTAGTTAAAACAACGAGTTATTCTATCAACAACTCGATCCGTCATTGAGTGACTAACTCGTTGATTAACTAACTTAGTCAGTCCATCAAGGACACAGCTGTGAAGTATTAACTCTGAATATTTAAAAGGACTAATTTGAAAAGTTGGTAAGGTTTATTCAACCCCCCCTTCTAAACCTTACACTCACACCCCTTGGGACCTACAGCTCAATTCCCTTCTCCCAGTACAAATCCCATGCTTAAGATAGAGTCATATCTTTAAAATAACCTTCAGCTTCTAGAGTCTGGAATTCCTATAGGGATCTGGGCTCAGATCCAGCATCAGGCACAGCAAATTCTCTTGGGGGCTTTATTGTTAGGTAATCCTTTCTGGCTAGAGGACCATCAAACTGTTTTCTGATATCTTGGATGCGCGCAGATTGCTTCTCAACTACCTTCTCGAATTCGGCTTCAATGGCTGTTCTTGCATCTTTCATTGCCATCTCAGCTTTCTGCTCAACGGTCAGCTCTTTCGGTAACTTGCTGAGAATAAAAGCAGTGACATCACCTTGTTGTGGGGTTTCAACATACATGAGTTCAAGGTACGATCTCCATCAATGCTGTAAGACAAGACAAGCCAACAACCTACGAAGCGTTGTTTGAAAAATGTGTTTATCTCTTTAACGGACATATTTCAAACGTGCACTATAAAAGGCTAAGGAGTCATTTGAGAGAAGGTTACCAAGTTTAACACAAGCATACAAGCATTCAAGCAATAACCTGCAAATATCTCTCAAGCTTACAAAGAAATCATCAAGCCTAAACTCGAAGAAAATCGATCCAACACACTCAGTGAAGGAAAGAAAATTCATCAGTTGAAGAGGAAAAAATATTTTCAAGAACAATGGGTCTATTCTCCAAGGTTGAAGGAGTTGTCGTAAGGTTCCAGATTGAACCAGTGCTTTGAACCTGTTGGAGGGTTACGTGATCAAGTCCGAAGGTTTGAAGGAAGTTGAAGTAGCAGGACATCCGTCTTGTGAAGAAGCTGAGTCCTAGGAGCAGCAGGTTGTGTGATCAATGCTGACTCGGACTATTAACTACTTTGTAACCAAGTCAAGTTACCTAGTGGATTCCCTCAGGGGTTGTAGAAGAGTGGACTAGAGGAATTACCCATTCTCGAACCACTATAAATTGCTTGTGTCTATTTACTTTTCAACGCACTTTATTTCTCGCATTATTTTCATATCTGCTGATAGTTAAAATTGCTTAAGTCTGTTGATAATAACATTGTTAAAACAAGTGTTAAAAAATGTACTAAAAACTCTAAGGGTGAAAGTCTTCTGCTGGTAAAACCAAGTCAACTACATTTCTAAGTGTTAGTTGAAAACAACTAAGTTATACTATCAACAGCACAGTCGAGTCTGTTGAATGGGTAACTTTGCTGTGTAAGCCAACTTAGCTATTCCCTCAAGGACTTAGCTAACTTGAGTTAACTCCAAAATTGTTTAAAAGGACTAAAATCAAAAAGTTGGTAAAGTTTATTCAACCCCCCTTCTAAACTTTACACATCACCCCTTGGGACCTACAACAAGTTAGCAAACTCATAAGCGACTTCATTTTTATTAGCAACGAAGACAACCCAAGTATATCGAGAAACATTATCAACAATAACGAATGTATATATTTTCCATTTAGGCTTGCCGTGCCAATGTCCCCATACAAATATAGATGAAAAAGTTGTAGAGGCTTGGTTGTGGAAATTTTATCTTTGGGCTTGAAACTACTTTTAACTTATTTATTCTTTTGACCAGTGTCACATAAGCCAATATTTTCAAAATTTAATTTGGGTAGTCCTTTGAGATGTTGATTTTTGCAAATATTTTGTAAATCTTTGTATCCAATATGTCCAAGTCGCCTATACCATAAACAAGTTAAATCATTGCTAGTAACTAGACAATAAATATTTTGACTAACCAAATCACTTGAGCAAATTTTGTAAAGATTGTCTTTTCTACTTGCTTCAAAAATAATTTTATCATATTTAACAATAAGGCATTTTTTTTCGTTGAAAAGAACATTATAATTTAAATCACAAAGTTGGCTAATACTTATCAAATTGAACTTAAACCCATACAAGTAAAACATCATTAAGAGAAAAAGCAGAATTGCCAACATCTCTCCATTGCAAAGGATTTTTCCTTTCCTATTCCCGAACATAATAACTCCTCCCTCTTGTAGCTTGATGTTGGTAAATAGATGTTCTTTTTCGGTCATATAGTGTGATGTTCTTTTCGGGTCATATGGCATGAACATCCGTTGTCCACAAGCCATTTGGAATCCTCTTTGACCCGTTCTTACCCCACGTACCTAAAATAAAATTATTTTTTAGTACCCTTGAGTGTAGAGGTTCATGGGTGTTAGCATTGAGACTTTTGGGTCTCCAATAATAATTAGTACTATTTTTAACTCTACAAGTACTAGTTAAGTGACCCTTTTTTACCACAAAAAATGCATGTAATGGTTTTAAGACTACTAGCACGAATAAAAATTGGAGCTCAGTTCTTTTTCTTAAAATCGGTTTGAACGGATTTTTAACCAAGTCCTAATTTCAAATGCTCACTAGGTTATGCACCAAGTATTTTTGTAACCTTATCGGTACTCAAGTTGAAACGTTATACATCCTTTTTAAATTTTTCTATTTCTTTTGTGAGTAAATCTTTTTCTGATTCAAGGCTTCTAACTTTAGCAAGAGTAATAGTATGAGCATGATCAAGAGATTCATAAGAGAAAAATAAATCATCCTTTTCTAATTTCAAGCTCTAAAAATCATTTTTTATCTTTTACTTAACAATCATATTTTTGATATCATTTCGCTAATCATCACAATGTTCTTTCAATTCATCAATTAAAGAAAAAGATGATGTAGAGTGTTCCATGTCGGCTTTGTCAATGATAGCCATGCGACCTTGTTCAATTTCCTCATCATCTGATGTTGCAAGAAGTTTATCCCACGTTTTAGCTTCCGCATTTAAGGCCTTCTTTTTGGGAAAAAACTTGTTCTCCTTTTGTTCTTCTCCACCGCTTTTTGACAATTGACGATAAAGTGTTTGGGCCTTTCACATTTAATGCACGAGTTATCTCTTTCTTTTCTTTCCTTATTTTATTCCCAAATTTGGCAAATTTTCTCACAAGAGCGGTCGTTTCCTCGTCTTCCTCATCACAAGGATAACATACATTGTTGGAACTTGAGGCAAGACCCTTTGGGTTAGACTGCATACCCCATTGAGAAATAGATGGTTTTGAACTCTTCTTTTGTTTGAGATAGACTTAATAAGGAGATTTTCCGTAAGCTCGTCAATATTGAGAGTTTTCAGATTTTGAGCTTCCTTGATAGCCGTGACTTTTTCCGACCAAGTAGTGGGAAGAGCATTTAGCACCTTAGTCATCTTGTCTTCTTTGGAAATTCCGAGTGCCATTAAAGGATTGACAATATTACCAAACCTTTCCACCATCTTAGAAATATTTTCACCTTCAAACATAGTGAAATTTTTGAATCTTTGACCAACATGGACTTTCGAGCTTTTTCACCTTTTTTTGTTCGCTCATAGATGGTTTCTAATTTTGTCCACACCTCATGGGTTGGATCTAATTCCCCGTATTTGATTATAGTCGATATTGATAAGAGAACAATGCAAAATATTTAAAGCCTTACTGTTTAAGGAGAAGAGTTTCTTGTCGTCTTCATCAAACTCCTTGAAATCTTTAGGAGCTAGTGTTCCGTCTTCCAATTTTTTTGTTGGTTTAGCAACTTCTTTATTAACTGCATTCCATAAATCGAATCCACACCCTTGTAGGAAGGACTCCATTCTATCTTTCCAAAGAGCATAGTTGTTGGAATCGAAAAGAGACGGATTATTGGATGAGGCACCGGTTGGAAGATAGATCACTTTTGTAGGCATGGATCTTTGTTAGGAAATTTATTTTATAGATTTTAATGATGCTTAGAAAACTTTGTATTATGAAGTTGGCATAGTACATTTTTATATGTAATTTCTACTTTGTAATAGATATGATATAAGTTGAATTAATAGCAGCTAAGTAGAATTGCAGAAGACTTGCTGAAGAATGCATCACAACTAAGTTAATTAGAAGACTTTTAGTCAAGTACATCAGCCAAGTCCTTCAGAAGACTTACAACAGAGTCAACCAAGGAATGATTGAGATGACCCAATCTAAGTCAAAGGGGTAAAGCAGATGAAGGACTCAGAGACAACTGAAGAAGTCCATTGCATTGAAATTGAGGAAATTACCTATTTTGGTAACAAGGACAAACATGCAACCTTAAAGTGCTCATGTTGAAAGAATATAAGAGGAATGAGCAAATGGGAAGCTTGCAGAAAGCTGGCACATCTTTTGAGACCTGCAGAAAGCTGGTAAACATGGTTGGGTCAACATCAAAAGCTGTGAAACAAGACAAGCCAACGAACACTAAGTAAGAGTTTGAATTTTTGTCTATCTCTTCAATTGATAAAATTCAAACTCCTACTATAAAAGTTGAGGAATTTTCAGAGAGAAATTGAGAGAATACATATGAGCAAATACTATAAAGCAAAACACAGAACTGAGAAGCATTACAATTGAGAAAGCAAAATCTGCAAATAGTCTCTCTCGAGCTTAATCTAAAAAACATCCTCAAGCTAAACCGATTACACTTCATCCAACACTCTCAAGTGAAAAGATTGAAGTTTTTCATCAAGTTGAAGAAGAAAAACTTTTGTGAAATAGAAAGGGGTCTATATTTCCAATGATTGAAGGAAGTATAGTAAGGTTCAAGGTTGAGCCTGTTTGAATCTGAATGAGGAATGTGTGATCTACTCTATTGTTCAACACATGTGTCTAAAAGTCATAATTGTTTCTTGTAATTTAAAGATCGAAAAATTTGGTAAAGTCTATTCAACCCCCCTCCTAGACTTTACTTTGCACCCCTTAAAACCTACAAGTGGTATCAGAGCGATTGGTTCAAAAAACCTTCCGCACTGGTTACTGAACTAGATTTCTATTTTCAAAAACATCAGCACTTGAGTTTTTCAAAGTTGAGTTATTATCATGGAATCAAATATAACTCGTATTCCAATGTTCTCCATTGAAGAATCTGATGACTGGAAAATTCGTATACCTGCACATCTCTCTGCGCTGCATGATGAAATATGGTTTGTCATCCAGGATGGATCCATTAGAATCACCAAAAATGAACATAGTTGTAAGAGCAACATGAGATGATGCAGTGAGAGCTGTTAAAGTTGATAAACCCAGGAGTGAATGGACCAACGAGGATAGAAAAATATATAACTTTGATAATGTGGCAAAAGACATATTATAGAAGACATTGGATAAAGCCATGTTCAACAAGGTCTAATCTTGCTGGACAACAAAAGAGATTTGGGATGAGCTGACTTTAATCTGTGAAGGTTCAGAATGAATAAAGGAAAATAAGCTTACAATGGCAGTTCAAAAATTCGAAAATTCCAAAATGATGAACGGAGAGTTATTGGATCAGTTAGATGCACGGTTCAGAGAGATAACAAAGGAGTTATCTGCACTAGGCAAGGAATATACATAAGGAAATGTGTATGAAAATCTTAAGTGCACTCCCAGATGAGTGGGAAATGAAGGTAATGGCTCTAAGACATTCAATGGACCTAACAAAGATTTCAAATCATGAGTTATTCTCAGACCTGAAAGCGTATGAATTTGAGCTCAAAAAGAAAGCGCAAGATGAGATAGTTGCACCTAAGACTACTGCCTTGATAGCATGAGAGTCTAAGTGAGCAGGCTCCAAAGATATGATTGATACGAAAGAAAATGTCTTAATGGTCAAAAGATTTAACAAGTTCTTCAACAAGAACTACAAGAGAAATAAAGGAGAGTCCTCTAGAAGGCATTCAACTCCCTCTAAAGGAAAAGAGAAGACAACCCCCAATAGAGACGAGAAGAAAGTGGAAGACTTGTGCTGGAATTGCAGACAGTCAGGTCAAGTTGCAGTTGACTTCCCCTATCCACTAGTCAACAAATACAGGAATGATGAAGAAAAGAAAGTCTTCAGAGAAAGAAGAAATGAAAGAAAGAAAGCAAGGATGACTTCTGAATCTGATAGAACCAAATGTAAAGAAGCAGCAGAGTCAGGCAACAATGAAGCTAACTACTCTTCTAACACTGAAGAAGAGGCATTGATTTGTCTCATGGCAAAAGAACAAGAAGATGAGGTAATTCCTAACTCATCTGATTCATATTCTGATGATAGTGATCATGAAACCCACACATCATCACCCATTGATCTTCACGATTCATTAGGCAAAATGATGAAAGATTTTGATCATATAAAAACCTCTCACACACTCCTAAGTGAGAAAAACAACCATTTCAGATGCTAAAACTCACAGCGGACTAAAGAACTGAGTGCTCTATGTCACTTAGTTGATGAGAACAAAGAGCTGAAGGCTGAAATTATAAAAATCAAAGCGGATTGTCCCTGGTAAGGAAAAGAGAGAGCTGGAGCTCAATAGTGTTATTGTGTCACTTAGCAAATTATCTAAAACATTGGATGAACTGATGATGATTCAAAAAGAGATTGGAGACAAAGCATAATTGGGATTCAATTCCTTTGTGAATGCTCTGTAGGTCCCAAGGGGTGTTTGTGTTAAGTCTAGAAGGGGGGATTGAATAGACTTAACCAAATTTTGATTTTTGATATTTAAATGCGAGTTTTAAACAAGTAACAACTTAGTCCTTTTGAGACAGCTTAGTTCAACCTCAATAGGAGAGTTAACCACTCAACATAATCGACTGAGTTGTTGATAGAGTAACTCAGCTGAGTGAAGTGAGCTCTTTAAAAATTTAGCTAGCTTGGTTTTTAATAGCGGAAGTCTTACTCCCTTTTTGTTAAGTGGTTTTACAACAGTTGTTTTGATTAAGTTATTTTCAGTTAAGTTAGGCAAATATATCTATCAACAGAATAAAATGTGCGATAAGTAAAGTGCTGAAAATAAAAAGACACAAGGCAATTTATAGTGGTTCGAGGATGGGGTAATTCCTCTACTCCACTCTTTGCCAACTCTTGAAGGCAATCCACTAATGCAACAACTATTACAAGATGGATACAACAGTACGAGTAACCTTTGATCACACGGCTGGCTCTATTCCTGGGACTCAGCTTCTTTGCAAGACAGGTGTCTCACTACTTCAGCTCCTTCAAACCTTTGGAATTGATCACGAAACCCTCCAACAGATTCAAAGTTGGTTCTAACTTGAACCTCACTACACTTCTTTCAATCCTTGGATGTGCAGACCCCTTTGTTCTTTAAAACAAATTTCTTCTTCAACTCAGTGAAGCTTTTCTTCCTTCACTGAGTGTGTTGGATAGAGTTATTTCGAATGTAGGCTTGAGGATTAGAATGTATTACTTGAGAGTATTTTTGATTGCTTGCTCAGATTTCTTGAATGGGTGTCTTGTAATCTCTCTCATAAGTTCCTCAGCCTTATATAGTGATAGTTTGAAAAAGTGTCTGTTGAAGAGATAAACATTTTTCAAACTTCACTTCTTGATCATTGGCTTGTCATGTTGTGCAGCTAATGATGTTGATCCAACCATAATTTAACGCCCTGCAGGTTGCCTGAAACTTCTGCAGCATTCTGCGAACTTCTCATTGGTTACCAACCTCTTGCACTCTTTCAGCAAGACAACTCTAAGGTTGCAGTCTGTCCCCTTTCTACTTTGGGTAATTTCTTAACTTTTCATTCCAACGGACTTCTTCAGCTTTCTTCGAGTCCTTTTGCTGCTTTACCCATTTGTTAAGTCTTCTCCAATCATCTGGGAATGATTCAGATGTCTGTCTACTGACAAACACAACTTTTTGGTACTTAGATGAATCTCTTCTTCGACACTCAACTGCAACTCAGTTGATTCTTCACTACGTCCTTCAGTCAACTTCTGCGATCTTCAACTTGGCTGCTTCGATACTCAGGTTATAGATCTTATCTATTACATAATTGAATTACAACAAAAAATGGGGTGCCAACTTTCTAATCTAAGTTTTACATGCATCATCAAAATCTATACAATTAAATTTTCCCAATAATTTCCCCCTTTTTGATGATGCTAAAACTTAAAATAAAAATGCAATGTAAAAAGTACTAAAAATAGATCGAGTGCAATAATGTATCATTTTATTGATCAACATTATGCACTTTAAATGTACTTACAATATTTTTGTGTATTTACAAACGTGTAAAAATACAACAAAATTTTTCCGCAGTTGTTTCATTGTCTCTGCTGCTTCATCCTTCTATTTTCATCTTCATCTCGTCTGCGACAATCTTCATCCTCCTTTCTCTTCTTCTCCTCAGCTTCCTTTCTTTTCTTCTTTTCGTAGTTTCTCTTGATTCTCTCCTCTTCTCTCAATATTTCTTGATATTCTCTGTCCTGCATTGTATTATCGTCTTCGTATTTGTGTGTAAGTTCATCACTGCGACGAGCAGCTTCTCTATTCTCAAATTCTCTGAAACCCATCTAGTACAACTGATCCTTTTTGTGAGGATCTACGTACATAACCTTTTTAGGTCTTCTTGGAGGAGAACCTCTGTCTCTTCCACCAGACCTTGCGTCTCGTCCTCTTCCCCTAGCATGGTCAGCTCCCCTGGGAGTTTGTTAATTGGGCTGAGCCCTCGAAGTCTGCTGACTCTTTGGAGATTGAGTCTGTTGCTTCTTGGTCATATTCACAACTTCTAAACCTTTTTCCAAGTACATTTCCCAAGCTTTTTCTAAATCCATCCCTCAAAATATCCTTAAAACTTGAGAGTTTCAAACTCTTCGAAGGATCTTTCCACTAAGTCAGCTCCGGGAGTGGATTCTTCAGCTGATTCCTGGAGCATTTCTGCTGCGCACTTGAACCTTGGCTTTCAAACTTTCAAACTTTCAATTACGCCGCTTTGCCTTCTCTCAAGCTCTTCTATTTCAGCTCGAGATTTCTGGAGTGTTAAGTCAGCTTTTTCCTCAGCTGACAATTCATGTGGCAGTTGGGAGAGTGGAGAAGTGGTAGATGAGCCTTTTTATCTTTGAAAATTATTTTCAAGGAGGGTCTTCTTGATCGATTCTTCCCCTTACTACTTTCCCCTTTTTGACATCATCACCTTTTACTAGAGAGAGAGTTGGAGTCGACTAAAGAAGGGAGTCGAGTTCTTGATGAGTGATGGAGTCTGTTGTTCTTTACTCGGTACGTAGAGTATGCAGCTCTGCCTTCATATCAAGCATTTCAGCTCACAGAGAATTTTCCATATGCTGCATATCCTTTTTGAACTATAACTTGAGCAGCTCCACATCTATCATATGCGTTCTTTCTAGCCTGTCGATGTTGTCCCACTGCCTCTAATGAAATTGAGCTTGTTCACCACACTAGATCAGAAGTTTGGAGAAAAGTGACCTGAAGTAGCCAACTTGCTCCCTACGAAGAGCCTTGGTTTGAGTAGTCCATTCTCGGATCCTCAACACAGCTCCTCGGATATCTCCCAAAATTATAGCATCATGGTCGTCTATCCTCTAGTTGAGATCAACAAATCCACGTTCCATAGTTTCCATTTCAGCACACATGCCTCAGAAGGCTTTTCAAAAGTCAGTTGCCTCAGGTGATGAATCATCTTGAAGAATGGATTCAAAATTGTAACCAAAAAGAACAACTCTCATGTCATCCGGAGCTCGGAAGTCTGCTGGACTTATGTTAACGTGATAGCGTGCAGCTTCCTCCACAGTATCAGCAGCTAATGGAATTTCGTCAACGTATGGAAAATCTATTTCATAAGGCCAATAGGCATTAAGAAAAGTCCCACTCCTCCTTCGTGAGCACTTCCCTCAGTCCCCTGGCTACCAGCTCTTTGTGCCTCAGCTGTGTGAGCTTCATTGGCATTCACAGCTGTGGAAGCGTGATGAGCTGATTGGGCTTCAGATGTCTTAACAACTTCATTGGCTCCAGCATCATCATACTTTTGAGGTATCTGAGCCTCAGTTGCCTGAGTAACATCACGGGCTGGTGATGGCACCAAGGGAGGTGGTCCATCAACCAAAATAAACTTTGAAGAGGCTACTTTGGCGCAAGGTTCTTTCATCCTGGCCTCCATTTCCCTTTATTATGGATCAAACTCAACTTCATTTTCAGAGTTAATGAAATCCAGGGCTTCATAGTCTGAGTCATCTAAAGCATCAATCTCTATAAAATCAACTGAGTCAGGTTCTGGCAATTTGGGAAGGGCCTCAGGCACTTTCACATTTTCCTATACAGTTCCCCTGGAATTCTCAACCTTCTTGGGGTCTTCAACTACCTTGGTAGCAGTTTCAATCGCTGCAAGGCCTTCAGCAGTCCTTTTTGCAGACTCAGTTGTATTAGGGTCTTCATTATTGGCATCCTTCGAGGTATCAACCTCTGGGATTGTACTTTCAAGACCAGCAGTCTCAACTGCCACGGTCCTCCTCAATCCATTAGGCCTCAGTTACATTAGTAAATTCATTAGCCTGCAGTGCAGTTGTTCCTCAACTGAGACAGTCTTAACCGTCAAAGCATCATTAGTCCCAACTTGCTCTTCTTCTCGGGTCTCACCATTGCCTCCTAACACCAAATTTTCATTGTCTCCTACATCCTCCTCTGACCTGGCTATGATGTGTTCAGCTTCCCCCTCAGCTGGCTTACCAGCTAATTCATTGGCAATGGGGCCAGCTGACACCGGAGACTTGGCCGTATCATTTGAGTGTTCAGCCAAATGGGCAGTTGTCTCAACAACATCTATAGGGCGTGGCTCAGTTAGGTTGCCATTTTCTGCTTCTTTTTCAACTTGATCGCCATCCTCCCTAGTTGGTCCCTCAGAGTGAGCTAGTGAGGTAGTTGCATCAATGGTCCTCACCATGTTAAGCATTACAGGGGTTAGAGAGATGGAAATAGATGATTCTCCAGCACCCCTGAGCATGGATGGCTCATGCATCTCACGTGACTCGTGCAGTGCATGCTTCAGCTGAGCCTTTTCCATAGGGTCAGCTCCATTAATAATTTCGATTTCGTTGCTGCTTCCACTGATGAAAGCTTCAGGCGAAATGTTTGGATCGGAAAATGGACAAACATGAGGCTCAAGGGCCTTAGCTTTCTCCAATGCCGTAGCATTCTCCTTATCCTTCTTTTCTTAAAGGATAGTGATACAAAACATTGCATCTAGGCCAAGATGGACAGTGATATTGTCCAAAAATCCTAGGGGATATTCCTCCTCATCGATCATGTCTAGCCTCTCAAACTGGACACGTATGGCACTCAGCTTCCAAAGCCTCCATGCGATCCTTCGGTAGGCTGGGGATTTTGGGCGTTCATCATCACTAGGGTCTTGCATAGGCTCTCCAATAGCAGTCTTCTTGGACCCATCATCACCCTCATTATCAACCATTTTGTCCCGAGGGTCAGCAGTTGAGCAATTTTGAGCTTCTTTAGCATCTGCTCTCTCAGCAATGGTTTGGGCAACATCAGCTGAATTATCTTGAGTTTCTTCAGCATCACCATGTTCCCTTACTGTTGTGGGGGGAACTGCTGAATTATCTTGAGTTTCAGTCTCAGTTGTGGCGACTACAGCTGTCTCAACAGGTTTCTCATGTGTCTTCACAAGCCGTCTCCTGGTGCGCCTGTCTAAGGGGACTTCTACCTCCACTTGCTCTGGTTCATCAACCGTGAAGGCTGACTCTGCTGCGGGCTGGATCTTCTGCTTCTTACCAACTAGCTTGCAAGGCACAGTTGTCCTTCTCTTCTTTGTCACCTTAGGAGTGACAGCAGCAGGTACATGGGAATGAGCTGGAACAGAGGCAGTTATGTCCTCGGGGACACGATCAACTGATTCCCCCTCAGAAGTGGCAGTCTTCTTGGCATGTGCCCTCTTCTGAGCAGCTGAGAGGTTTGCCTTGAACATCCTCTTGTTTGCAAGGAAAGGCTTTCCCCTGCAAAAGGGTACACCTTTCTTCTCCATCAAATAGCCTAAGATCAGACTTTTAGTATCAATGAAATTTTAAGTGAAGTTATATTTTCCAAATCAGATGCCTAGTTAAATCTCTTTCTAAAACACATGGGTTGTGAGTTTGACATGATAACATATTTTGATGTACTTTTTTCACTTTTTCATTATTTGAGATGGCATATTTTGACGTATTTGTTTTATTTTTTTCATTATTTGTGAATTGGAATATATTTATTTCATTTATGTCACGCCCCAAAAGGAACGCGATGACGATCCACAACTTAAATACAATAACCAAACAGTCTAGACAAATATCAACGAGAACCCAATGAAACCGAGTCTAAATAGCAGCGGAAATAAATAACAAGTACAAATACAACTTACAGTCCACAATCTATAATCCAAATTACGTACCCGAAAAATCAACCAAATATAACAACTTAAAGTCAAAGGGTCCTACGCCCTTCAGTTACAAACCGGAATGGAAGAAAATACAAGAGTCCAACAACAACACAAGAAAAGAGTCCAACAACAAGAAGAAGAACTAGTAAATCCAACAAGCGGAGTACAAGGCTCAATCCGTGGTCGGTTCGGCATCTTCAACGAAGTCCTCATCTATGGTTCGAAAATAGGTGGGGATGAGACAGAAATCTCAGTGGATGGGGTGATCATGTGCAAGTCTGGCGATATATAGTTAATGTGGGAAAACAGTTATTTGAAAACGCGTGAGTATGATGCATGAATTCACACACAGTTTGCAAGCGTCGTGATAAATATATTTAAATAATATACTTATATTCGAAAAAAGTTCATGGTCACACAGCACTCTGTGATTCAGTCAAGACAGGTAGGATTGTGTACGGAAATGTAACGCCAATCCCATGCAAGGCAAATAATGGTTGCGTACGGATTTGTAGCGCCAACCAACGGAAAACAAGTAGCGGTTGCGTACGGATTTGTAGCGCCAACCAAACGGATCCGACAACTCCGGAATCGTGTGGATCAGACAACGATTCCTTCGTTTTTCCTTGTAACTCCCCAGGCATGATGGTCCAAGACCGGCACCTTATCGCTCCATAGGCAAAGACAAAATCCACAGTGGAGCTTGCAAGGCTCGGATCTGTCATAATCATGATTATACCTCATGTACTATGACCCGCTTCCCTTGGACAAACTCCGTCCCTCAGTTGCGGGATTAGGACGATGGGGCCGGAAGAGTGGAATAGCAGCCGAGTTGCCCGGTTCCATCCCCGACGTATCCATTCCGAGAGAGTGAGCCGACACACCAAGTTGACTCGGCAGAAAGTAAATACAAGTCTGACAGCAACAACCAGTGCAATCGAGTATTATTGATTCAAGGAAGCAATTCAGGAAAATTTTTGAAAAACGCGAGTGTCAATTATGGCGTTGGTGGAGTTTTTGGATGAAGATGATTATCGGAAGGATAAGCAACCTTCGATATCTTGAAAGATTAGGTAGAACATAAGTCCCGTTATAGATTCAAATCGCAAGACGAGGAAGTCGCTCCGCGATCGGGTATTAATCGGTCAAATTGACCCGATAAGTCAAGGGTTTTTGGGAAAATAGAATACTTTAATAAAATCTCCAAGTCAGAGGGTCCAGGGCTATTTTAGTAAAAGAGAAAATAATTTGAGTTAGGTCCTTTATAAAAGAAAATTTGTAATTCAGCCCCGTTTTGTAAAAACCAACACTTTTGGGGTTAAAAATTGAATAAATAAATATCCCGACCTTGAAAAATTACGAGGTAAGTTCCTAAATTCTCTAAATTTTTCAGAGATTCAGGTTTTTAAAGTTTTGAGGTCGAGTTTTTATAAAATTCTCACATTGGCCCCAAATTTGTAAAAATTGCCAATTCGGACCTTAAGTTTAAAATAATCGGAACTCACAACCGGAAGGGCTTTTAATGTGATTCCAGTTGAAAAATGTCACTAAGGTTAGTGGGATATTGGGACAAAAGCAGTTTTTAAAAGAAATAAGTGTAAGTCCTTTAACTTTTGAAATGATCATTTTTGTCCCATTTTGAAATAATTGCCTTTAAGGCTTTTAAGGGTCCAATTGTCATGAAATTTGAACCTTGGGTCCAAAATATAATTAGGTTATAGTTAAGTTAGTATTTGCAGTTGCATGGGCTGCATAAGTCCCGGAAATTTCATTTGGGTCCTCAAGTTTAGTATTTTAGACATTAGTCCCTCAAGTTTAGTAAAATTGCTTTCCAAGCCCTACCCACTTGGATTTTTGGAATAATTTTAAAATATTTAATTCCCAGTACCTTAAGAGTAAAAATTTCAAATTTTAAAGTTTAGGTCTGGTGCAGTTTTAAAAATTGCAAAGTAGCCCTTAAACTTTCAAAATTTTACAATCTAGTTCTTGGGCTTTTAAAGGTTGATTTTATTTATCTTAAATCTCTTAAAACTTTATTAAAATGTCCAAAAGTCATTTTTGAACCTGAGTACAGTCCCAAAAATCGAAATTTGCAGAGGGGTCCTTTAACTTTTATTTTCTTGCAATTTAGTCCACCAACTTTCCATTTTTACATTTTTAAGTCCAAAATTGAAATTTAATCAATTATGCTCGACTTGTCCAGGTTATAAGTCATCCAAAAAATAGATTTTAAAGATCATACACACGCATGTCCAATACATACAAGAATTCATCAAATAAAACATTAAATTGCACATGCATGCACCTAAAATTCAATAAATAGAAATTTTGAGCAACTCTTGAGAATTTTCATGACTTGATACATAAAATTGACATGCAATACATAGATTATATATATCTCAAGGCTCATGATCAATTTTCTATATGTATTTTGATAAAAACACCTAATAGTTGGAAAATATTTTTCCACCCACCTTAAAATTGGAAATTGTGAAATAAAAGGATAAATTTCACAATTTTTGGATGAGGCTTCTTAGGTCAGCCCCTAAGTCAAAAAATATCAAAAATTTGAAGTTAGAAAAATGAGAGAAAAATGAAGGAGAAAAAGAAGGAGATAAGAAAATGAGAAGGACTACACTTTACCTTGTGTAGTAGGTGATTGGAGACTAGTTGAAGCTTAAAAATTGGAAATTTTGGTTCAACTCCAAAATCACCTAAGGTCAGCCCCTATTTCTCAAAAATGAAAAAGGGGTGTTAAAATTTGAAAAAAAATAAAAAGAAGAAGGAAAATACACTAGAGTCCATTATCTTACCTTGTAGTCAAAATTCTCTACTAGTTGTTCTTCAATTCTTGAAGTCCTTCTTCAAGATGATGTCAAGCTCTAATCTTCAAATGGTCTTCTAAATGTACCACCTCCAAAACCAAAATTAACTTAAGTCAAGAAGTTAAAAGAGGTAGGTAGATGATATCAAGATGAATTGGAGAACAACATTTCTTACCTTTGGAGGTGTAGGTTTCGAATTTTGGTTAAGTGTTAAGAAGAAGAAGAAGAAAAGAGTAGAGAGAGGTAGGAAGATTTTAGAGAGAATGAGGAGGATTTTGTATAGGAGATGAAGGTGTTGGTGTAAAATTGAACCAAATCTTGCACCTCCAAAGGCCTCTTGGCCGTGAACAATGAGAGAGAGGGAGGAGAATTTTGTTTAATTTTGTGTCTTGCATTTTGCCTCATGCATGGGGAACATTTTGAAGGTCAAAGGTATGGGCATGAGAATGTTTGAATGGAATGTTGGAAGACTTCCAACATGTTGGCAAAAATAATATTAAAGAAGTAATGTAAGAGATGATGTGTATAATGTTTGAATTAATGGTATAATTATACACAAGATGACTAATATAAGGTGTAGGTGTATAAGAGTTGGATGATATTTTTGCTCCAAAATTCACCATGTTGGTCGTCCACTACAAGGGCATATTGGTAATTCCATATATGTTTTTTTTGTCCCAAATTTGATGATAATAGATGAAATATATCAATCTCCAAAATAATTAGTGATTTCCTTGATCACTTATAAGTCTCATGATCACTTATACTAAATCAAATTCTTAATTCTATAAGGTAAAAGTCTCTAAAATAAATAGTCTCTTAAAATTATAAGATGACTAATAAATACAAAAATAGTAATAATGATCAATCAAGTGATCATAAATGTGAAATAGAATTAATAAAGATCATGATCACAAGTAATTAAATAAAATGAAATAAAATACAAAATATATATTATTAATAATTACCCGTCAAAGTGACGCGGTAAAATAGTCGATCAAATACATAGACGACAATAAGAATCAATTATATGCTCGGAAAAATCGGGGCTTCACAATTTATGCTACATTTCGTTATCTCATTTTTCTACTAAAATACTATGAACTAATTATTTTGAATTTTTCGCACTTTTATAATTTTAATTTCATTAATCTATTAGTGTAGGTACTTGGCACAACCGAAATCAAAGAAAATTCAAATTGTCAAATCGACAACAAACATTTGCACCACTTGATCAAAGGAGAAGATATTATCAACAAAATCAATTTTCAAGAAGAAGATATAATCAACAATGGGAAGGACACAATCAAGAATGATTCAAGAGGCAATGTGGAAAGGTACAAAACTCGTCTTATTGCAAATGGCTTTATTCAGAAAGAAGGCATCGACTAAAATAATTTCTTTATAGCTTCTTCGAAAGACTTTTTTTGGATTATAATGACATTAGTGGAACACTTTGATCTTGAGTTACATCAGATGGATATAAGATGGCGTTTCTTAATGGTGACATTGATGATATGATTTATATGGTGCATTGAGAAAACTTTGTATCAGAAGACTCAAAGATATGGTTTCCAAATTTAAGAAATCCATTTGTGAGCTCAAGAAAGCATCTAGACAATGGTATTTCAAGTTTCATTAAGTGATCATCTCAATTGGTTTTGAGATGAATTTGGTCGATGATTGTATATATCATATGTTCTGTCAGAGCAAGTACACATTTCTACTTTTGTATGTCGATGAGATTTTACTTGCCAACAACGATATAGGCTTATTGCAGGACACCAAGAGAATTTTTATTAAGAATCTTGAGATGAAAGATTTTAGTGATGTCTCTTTTGTGTTAGGATAAAAATACACCGAGATCACTATCGGGGTATTATATGATTATCACAGAGAAACTATATAGAAAAGGTCATTCAAATGGCATGCATGTTTGTAAACTAAAAGACAATCATGTGGCTAAGGGAGGCAAATTCAGTCTCAAACAGGGCCCGAAGAATGAGTTTGAGGAAAAATAAATGCATAAGAGTCCTTATGCGTTAACAGTAGAAAGTCTAATGTATGCGGTTGGATATTGTGTACATTGTAGGGATGCTTGACAGATATATGAGTAAGCCAGGAATAAACAATTGAAAAGCAACTAAACATGTTTAAGGTACTTGTGGATAAAGAAAGGTTACATGCTAACATATCAGAGGTCGGACCAGTTTAAGATCATTCGATATACTGACACTGATTTTTTGAGATGTCAAGATAGTATGATATCTAAGTTGGACTATATATTTCTACTGGTTGTGGGTATTATGGAAGAGTGCTAAACAATCTACTATATAGACTCTTCTACCATGGTAGCAAAATTCATAGTGTGTTATAAGACATCCAGTCACGGAATATAGTTGCGAAAGTTTGTCATGGGACTGCGTATTTAGATGATATTAAAATACCACTAAGTTTGTGGCATTGACTCAACAACGCTACATTCCAAACAACAGAAACTCGATGAAGACTGAGCACAAAGATATCAAGTTCCTAGTTGTTAAATAAAGTAATCAAAGTGGACATGTGTTTATAGAAAATATGAGTATAAGCTCCATGATTGCAGATCCGTTTGCTAAGGGATTGCCACCTTCTCCATGGCCTCCTAAACTAAGTCGACCTTTGGAATCGAGGGCGACTTTCGTTTCTCTTTCGGAGTCCATTGGTCATCAATCTCCCAGTGTAGTGGGGATCTATCTTTTCGCCCATATAATGCCTCGTAGGGTGCCATCCCAATCGTGGCCTGATAACTGTTATTGTAGGCAAACTCGGCTAATGGTAAGTGCGAATCCCAACTTCCTTGGAAATCCAATGTGCAGGCTCGCATCATATCTTCAAGGGTTTGAATTGTTCGCTCAGACTGTCCATCGGTTTGTGGATGTCTTTGCGTCTTTGAAACTTAGCGAGGTACCCCATTCCTCGTGCAAGCACTTCCAAAATCTGGGAGACGAACCTCGGGTCTCTTCGAATACTATGTCGATCGGTACTCCATGTAGTCGAATGATTTCTGGATATAAATGCGTGCAAGTTTCGCAAGCTATCGGTTTTCTTGATGGGTAAAAAGTGTGCGATTTCGTGAGTCGGTCTACAACTACCCAAATAACATCATGGCCTCCTCCGGTCCTTGGTAGATCCGTCCACGAAGTCCATCGTTATGTGTTCCCATTTCCACTGAATTCTCAACGGTTGTAGTAAACCGGATGGTCGTTGGTGTTCTCGCTTTTACTCGTTGACAAGTTAAACATCTCGCAACAAACTCTGCTACCTGGTTCTTCATGTTTACCCACCAATAACTCCGTTTCAAATCCTTATACATCTTGTTTCCTCCAGGATATATAGTGTATTTCGAACGGTGTGCTTCTGCTAGGATTCTATTCCTAATTTGTTCATCACTCGGTACACAAACTCGATTCCAAAATCTGATAACTCCATCTTCATGTACCGAGAATTCTGATCTTTCTCCTTTAAGTATCTTCTCCTTCGATTTTGAAGATGTGCATCTCTCCTTGTGCTTCTTTGATCTCATTCAACAGACGGGTTTAATCGAAATGTTAGCACATGAAATCGAGTATTGGTTCTCGTCGATTCCAATTGCTCACTTCTTCTAATGGTTCCCACTCTCGAATCATAAGTCCGCTAAGCTCGCTGCGCTTTCAAGCCAAAGTGTCAGCTACTACGTTAGCTTTCCCGGGATGGTATTGAATATCAAAGTGATAGTCCTCAATCAACTCCATCCATCTTCGTTGCCTCAAATTGAGATCCTTCTGGGAGAATAGATACTTCAAGCTCTTATGATCCGTGAAAACCGTAAATGTTGCTCCGTAGAGATAGTGTCTCCATTTTTTTAAAGCAAACACTATCGCTGCCAATTCCAAGTCATGCGTTGGATAATTGGCTTCATACGGCTTGAGCTTTCGTGATGCATAAGCGATAACTTTTCCTTCCTGCATGAGCACTGCTCCTAGTCCTTCTTTTGATGCATCACTGTAGACGACAAAGTTTTCTGTTCCCTTTGGAAGGGCTAAGACTGGAGCTGTA
The DNA here is from genome assembly GCA_016081115.2 of Rehmannia glutinosa. NCBI lineage: Eukaryota > Viridiplantae > Streptophyta > Magnoliopsida > Lamiales > Orobanchaceae > Rehmannia > Rehmannia glutinosa. The sequence continues at coordinate 54,222,686 of CM071935.1, forward strand.
GTAAGTCGTTTCTTCAGCTCTTGGAAACTCACCTCGCACTTGTCATTCCACTCAAACTTGACTTGCTTCTGGGTTAGTCGAGTGAGTGGTCCGGCTATCTTGGAGAAATCCTGGATAAATCTTCGATAATATCCAGCTAGTCCTAGGAAACTCCTAATTTCCGTTACAGACTCGGGTTGTTTCCATTCAACCACTGTCTGTACCTTCGAAGGATCCACTGCAATCCCAGTGCCGGATACTATGTGTCCCAAGAACGCGACTTCACTGAGCCAAAATTCGCACTTGCTGAATTTGGCATACAACTTATGCTCTCGTAGTGTCTCTAAAACGATTTTCAGATGACGTTCGTGCTCTTCTCTAGACTTAGAGTATACGAGTATGTCATCAATGAATATTACTACGAATTGATCTAAATAAGGTTGAAAAACTCGATGCATCAGATCCATAAATGCTGCTGGTGCATTCATCAGACCGAAAGGCATCACTACAAACTCGTAGTGTCCATATCGGGATTGAAATGCAGTTTTGGAAATGTCTTCTTCGCGGATCTTCAGTTGGTAATATCCTTGTTGTAAATCAAACTTCAAGTACACCGTCGCTCCTTGAAGTTGATCAAATAGTTCGTCTATCCTCGGGAGGGGATATTTGTTCTTGACGGTCACGCTGTTAAGACCACGATAATCTATACATAGTCTTAATGTGCCATCCTTCTTTTTGACAAATAGCACAGGTGCTCCCCACGGAGACGTACTCGGTCGGATAAATTCCACATCCATCAGTTTCTGTAATTGCATCTTCAACTCTTGCAATTCAAGAGGAGCCATTCTATACGGTGTCCTAGCAATCGGGGCAGTCCCCGGTAACACCTCGATGGTGAACTCGACTTCCCTATCTGGAGGGACAGTGGTGAGTTCTTGTGGAAATACATCCGTGTATTCTGATACTATAGGTACTTGGTTAATTTGTGTCTCAACCGTGGGTTTGTTAATTACAAACGCCAAGTACCCTTGTGCCCCTCTAGCGATTGCCTTTCTTGCTTTCATGGTGGAGATGATAACCAAGACGTAGAGTGAACAGTAAGTGAAAGGCATATCCATTAATGTAAAACTTGAATACACCCATAGTACAACAATAATAACACTGAGTCAAAGATACATCTGAACCAAAATACAACTGAATCTAGTACAATAGAAAGTAAGGTACAACACTGGAATAAGCGTCTACAACAACGAAAGCACAAACTGACAATCAAACTAACTAATCAGTGAGATTGCCATCATCGTCACTCGCAGCTATGTCCATAATCGGGGCCTGTTCGGGCTGAGGTGGCGCCTCGACCTCAGGCCAATCAACGAAATCTAACCACTGCTCGAATCCCTGTGCATCATCAAGTGGAGCAGCCTCAAGTGCCTCAGGCTCTCCGACCTCGACTGGATCCTCCTCAGGATCCTTCTTGGGGTCCTCCTCAGGGTCCTCCTCGGCGTCGGGTATGGGCTCTACCTCGGGTGGTGGCAATGGCTGTGCATTTAGGCCGCAGAGCACCCCCGAGTGGCGTCTCTCTGAGCTAGGGCCTGTGTAAGGTCCTCTATCACTATCATCTGCTTGATGAGGGTCTCCTCCAAGCGCTCAACGGTGTCGCGAGATAGGCGGGCGTCAATCTCCCATTTCTGGTGGCCGTCACTTGCCCTCTTCATTTTCTCTCGCATATTATCCTGGCGCTCCTGGATATTCTGTATCTGATCCTCCCGCGCTCGTATGGTGTTGTCGCGGTCCTTAATGATATTGGTCAACTCGCTCTTTTCATCTTGGCTCCTTGCCAAGCGCTGTGTTAGGTCCTCATTCATGGGCGCTCCTCGGATAGCTCTGAGGTCGCTCCATCACTCTCCCGGTGCCAGTGAATCATAAGTGCCCGGTAGTACTCCCGCACAACAGGGGCATGAAAACGTCCCACCAAAAAGATGACGCCGGCTCCATCCTGATCAAACAAAACTAAGGCGGATTAGTCAAAGGTAGAGGAAAGATAGGGAGAGAATAAGGAAAGAACGAATAAGGGAAATCAGTCAAGAATCAACTAAGTCAAAACAAGTATGACTATGAAATCTCAAAATATGCGTTCTAACTTAGTTCAAATATCAATAAGACGGTTCTATGCCAATTTGAAATTGATTTCACACTTAATTGGTCAAGTCGCGGTACTACCCAAAACACGCATCGGGTCCTATCCTGGGTCAGCTCGGTGTAAGTTTCCATCTTACTAGCTGAGCTCTGATACCACTCAAACTGTCACGCCCCAAACGGAACGCGACGACGATCCACAACTTAAATACAATAACCAAACATTCTAGACAAATATCAACGAGAACCCAATGAAACAGAGTCTAAAATAGCAGCGGAAATAAATAACAAGTACAAATACAACTTACAGTCCACAATCCATAATCTAAATTACGTACCCGAAAAATCAACCAAATATAACAACTTAAAGACAGGTAGGATTGCGTACGGAAATGTAACGCCAATCCCATGCAAGGCAAATAATGGTTGTGTACGGATTTGTAGCGCCAACCAATGCAAAACAAGTAGCGGTTGCGTACGGATTTGTAGCGCCAACCAAACAGGTCCGACAACTCTGGAATCGTGTGGATCAGACAGCGATTCCTTCGTTCTTCCTTGTAAATCCCCAGGCAGGATGGTCCAAGATCGGCACATTATCGCTCCATAGGCAAAGACAAAATCCACAGTGGAGCTTGCAAGGCTTGGATCTGTCATAATCATGATTATACCTCAGGTACTACGACCCGCTTCCTCGACAAACCACGCCCCTCGCCATGGATTAGGGCGATGGGGCCGAAGAGTGGAATAGCGGCCGCCGCCCGATTCCATCCCCGACGTATCCATTCCGACCGTGAGCTCGACACACCAAGTTGACTCAGCAGAAAGTAAATACAAGTACAAAAACTGCAATGAGTATTATTGATTCAGGGAAGCAGTTCAGGAAAATTTTTGAAAAACGCGAGTGTCAATTATGGCGTTGGTGGAGTTTTTGGATGAAGATGATTATCGGAAGGATAAGCAACCTTCGATATCTTGAAAGATTATGTGGAACATAAGTCCCGTTATAGATTCAAATCGCAATGCGAGGAAGTCGCTCCGCGATCGGGTATTAATCGGTCAAATTGATCCGATAAGTCAAAGGGTTTTTGGGAAAATAGAATACTTTAATCAAATCTCCAAGTCAGAGGGTCTAGGGCTATTTTAGTAAAAGAGAAAATAATTTGAGTTAGGTCCTTTATAAAAGAAAATTTGTAATTCAGCCCCGTTTTGTAAAAACCAACACTTTTGGGGTTAAAAATTGAATAAATAAATATCCCAATCTTGAAAAATTATGAGGTCAGTTCCTAAATTCTCTAAATTGTCCAGAGATTCAGTTTTTTAAAGTTTTGAGGTCGAGTTTTTATAAAATTCTCACATTGGCCCCAAATTTGTAAAAATTGCCAATTCGGACCTTAAGTTTAAAATAATCGGAACTCACAAACCGGAAGGGCTTTTAATGTGATTCCAGTTGGAAAATGTCACTAAGGTTAGTGGGATATTGGGACAAAATCAGTTTTTAAAACAAATAAGTGTAGGCCCTTTAACTTTTGCATTTATCATTTTTGTCCCATTTTGAAATAATTGTCTTTAAGGCTTTTAGGGGTCCAATTGTCATGAAATTTGAACCTTGGGTCCAAAATATAATTAGGTTATAGTTAAGTTAGTATTTCCAGTTGCATGGGCTGCATAAGTCCCAGAAATTTCATTTGGGTCCTCAAGTTTAGTATTTTAGACATTAGTCCCTCAATTTTAGTAAAATTGCTTTCCAAGCCCTAACCACTTGGATTTTTGGAATAATTTTAAAATATGTAATTCCCAGTACCTTAAGAGTAAAAATTTCAAATTTTAAAGTTAGGTCTGGTGAAGTTTTAAAAATTGCAAAGTAGCCCTTAAACTTTCAAAATTTTACAATCTAGTTCTTGGGCTTTTAAAGGTTAATTTTATTTATCTTAAAACTCTTAAAACTTTATTAAAATGTCCAAAAGTCATTTTTGAACCTGAGTCAGTCCCAAAAATCGAAATTTGCAGAGGGGTCCTTTAACTTTTATTTTCTTGCAATTTAGTCCACCAACTTTCCATTTTTACATTTTTAAGTCTAAAATTGAAATTTAATCAATTATGCTCGACTTGTCCAGGTTATAAGTCATCCAAAACATAGATTTTAAAGATCATACACATGCATGTCCAATACATACAAGAATTCATCAAATAAAACATTAAATTGCACATGCATGCACCTCAAATTCAATAAATAGAAATTTTGAGCAACTCTTGAGAATTTTCATGACTTGATACATAAAATTGACATGCAATACATAGATTATATATATCTCAAGGCTCATGATCAAATTTTCTATATGTATTTTAATAAAAACACCTAATAGTTGGAAAATATTTTTCCACCCACCTTAAAATTGGAAATTGTGAAATAAAAGGATAAATTTCACAATTTTTGGATGAGGCTTCTTAGGTCACCCCTAAGTCAAGAAATATCAAAAATTTGAAGTTAGAAAAATGAGAGAAAAATGAAGGAGAAAAAGAAGGAGATAAGAAAATGAGAAGGACTACACTTTACCTTGTGTAGTGGGTGATTGGAGACTAGTTGAAGCTTAAAAATTGGAAATTTTGGTTCAACTCCAAAATCACCTAAGGTCAGCCCCTATTTCTCAAAAATGAAAAAGGGGTGTTAAAATTTGAAAAAAAATAAAAAGAAGAAGGAAAATACACTAGAGTCCATTATCTTAACTTGTAGTCAAAATTCTCTACTAGTTGTTCTTCAATTCTTGAAGTCCTTCTTCAAGATGATGTCAAGCTCTAATCTTCAAATGGTCTTCTAAATGTACCACCTCCAAAACCAAAATTAACTTAAGTCAAGAAGTTAAAAGAGGTAGGTAGATGATATCAAGATGAATTGGAGAACAACATTTCTTACCTTTGGAGGTGTAGGTTTCGAATTTTGGTTAAGTGTTAAGAAAAAGAAGAAGAAAAGAGTAGAGAGAGGTAGGAAGATTTTAGAGAGAAGGAGGAGGATTTTGTATAGGAGATGAAGGTGTTGGTGTAAAATTGAACCAAATCTTGCACCTCCAAAGGCCTCTTGGCCGTGAACAATGAGAGAGAGGGAGGAGAATTTTGTTTAATTTTGTGTCTTGCATTTTGCCTCATGCATGGGAAACATTTTGAAGGTCAAAGGTATGGGCATGAGAATGTTTGAATGGAATGTTGGAAGACTTCCAACATGTTGGCAAAAATAATATTAAAGAAGTAATGTAAGAGATGATGTGTATAATATTTGAATTAATGGTATAATTATACACAAGATGACTAATATAAGGTGTAGGTGTATAAGAGTTGGATGATATTTTTGCTCCAAAATTCACCATGTTGGCCGTCCACTACAAGGGTATATTGGTAATTCCATTTTTTTTTGTCCCAAATTTGATGATAATAGATGAAATATATCAATCTCCAAAATAATTAGTGATTTCCTTGATCACTTATAAGTCTCATGATCACTTATACTAAATCAAATTCTTAATTCTATAAGGTAAAAGTCTCTAAAATAAATAGTCTCTTAAAATTATAAGGTGACTAATAAATAAAAAAGTAATAATGATCAATCAAGTGATCATAAATGTGAAATAGAATTAATAAAGATCATGATCACAAGTAATTAAATAAAATGAAATAAAATAAAAAAATATATATTATTAATAATTACCCGTCCAAGTGACGCGGTAAAATAGTCGATCAAATACATAGACGACAATAAGAATCAATTATATGCTCGGAAAATCGGGCTTCACAATTTATGCTACATTTCGTTATCTCATTTTTCTACTAAAATACTATGAACTAATTATTTTGAATTTTTCGCACTTTTATAATTTTAATTTCATTAATCTATTAGTGTAGGTACTTGGCACAACCGAAATCAAAGAAAATTCAAATTGTCAAATCGACAACAAACATTTGCGCCACTTGATCAAAGGAGAAGATATTATCAACAAAATCAATTTTCAAGAAGAAGATATAATCAACAACGGGAAGGACACAATCAAGAATGATTCAAGAGGCAATGTGGAAAGGTACAAAACTCGTCTTATTGCAAATGGCTTTATTCAGAAAGAAGGCATCAACTAAAATAATTTCTTTATAGCTTCTTCGAAAGACGTTTTTTGGATTATAATGACATTAGTGGCACACTTTGATCTTGAGTTACATCAGATGGATATAAGATGGCGTTTCTTAATGGTGACATTGATGATATGATTTATATGGTGCATTGAGAAAACTTTGTATCAGAAGACTCAAAGATATGGTTTCCAAATTTAAGAAATCCATTTGTGAGCTCAAGAAAGCATCTAGACAATGGTATTTCAAGTTTCATTAAGTGATACTCTCAATTGGTTTTGAGATGAATTTGGTCGATGATTGTATATACCATAGGTTCTGTCAGAGCAAGTACACATTTCTACTTTTGTATGTCGATGAGATTTTACTTGCCAGCAACGATATAGGATTATTGCAGGACACCAAGAGAATTTTTATTAAGAATCTTGAGATGAAAGATTTTAGTGATGTCTCTTTTGTGTTAGGATAAAAATACACCGAGATCAATATCGGGGTATTATAGGATTATCACAGATAAACTATATAGAAAAGGTCATTCAAATGGCATGCATGTTTGTAAACTAAAAGACAATCCTGTGGCTAAGGGAGGCAATTCTGTCTCAAACAGGGCCCGAAGAATGAGTTTGAGGAAAAATAAATGCATAAGAGTCCTTATGCGTTAACAGTAGAAAGTCTAATGTATGCTCATAAATGTATGCGGTTGGATATTGTGTACATTGTAGGGATGCTTGACAGATATATGAGTAAGCCAGGAATAAACAATTGAAAAGCAACTAAACAAGTTTAAGGTACTTGTGGTAAAGAAAGGTTACATGCTAACATATCAGAGGTCGGACCAGTTTAAGATCATTCGATATACTGACACTGATTTTTTGAGATGTCAAGATAGTATGATATCTAAGTTGGACTATATATTTCTACTGGTTGTGGGTATTATGGAAGAGTGCTAAACAATCTACTATATAGACTCTTCTACCATGGTAGCAAAATTCATAGTGTGTTATAAGACATCCAGTCACGGAATATAGTTGCGAAAGTTTGTCGGGACTGCGTATTTAGATGATATTAAAATACCACTAAGTTTGTGACTTTGAGTCAACAACGCTATATTCCAAACAACAGAAACTCGATGAAGACTGAGCACAAAGAGATCAAGTTCCTAGTTGTTAAATAAGGTAATCAAAGTGGACATGTGTTTATAGAAAATATGAGTATAAGCTCCATGATTGCAGATCCGTTTGCTAAGGGATTGCCACCGAAAAGGTTTCATGAGCTTGTTGCTTGTATGGGTGTCATATCAGTTCAAGATATACAATTTTAGAAGATATTTAATTCTAGTGGGAGTTTGTAATTATAATGTTCTTTTGATGTAGACAAATTTTCAGTTAATTTAGTTTATGGATATTTTGAGGTTATTTTATGCAGAAATTAATATTATTTGGTTTACTCTCACGTTGATTTTGATTTATGGATGATTTCACTAAGGTAAGGTGGACCAGTTGGAAATAGACATGTTAAGATCACATTGCATGAAAATTTCATGCTACATATCCACATTATGATCTATTTCATTTTTAATTGTGATAGCATACGTGGTCATTGATGGGTCAAATTACAAGACATATAATGAAGGTCGCTTTAATCCTATGTTGGTACAATTGATGGACCATATTTGTTACATATATATTTTGGTTATGACAACAAAGTTGAGCTCATAAAATTATTATTGCAATACATAATTATAAGGTACAAATATAGCGCTAGTGGGAGATTATGGGATCACTAATCTAACATTAGACTTATATGTCATTTAAACTCAACTCCCGAAAAAGTGGTTTTTAAATCTAAAAGATGGCAATCACTTTTCTTAGTGTTTGCGAACACTCCCTAAAAAGAATCCAATTGTTAGATTAAAAAGGATGTTTGGAAAAACTTATTTAAAAGATATTATAAAAGTCTACATCGTACAAGATACTTTTAGAAATTTATATTATTTCAAATTTTATTTTAGGATAATGTATGGAAGTATTTAATAAAACAAGATCATGAAGTTTTCAATATCAGTAATGACAAATTTGTAATCAATTTATCAAAATTAAAAGAACTTGATGTTTTGAAAATTAGTTGGGGTACACTTAATTTTTTTTCTGGAGCATATAGCCTCTCTGAAACAAATTATTTTTTGGAATATTAGTGATTTACCAATATACATTATCAGAATTGCATGTTATTAAATAAGTATTTCAATTAGCCATATAACTCAGCTTAATATGTTGGATCTATAATTATGATGAAAGGTATATTATGTAGATGCTTATAAGAACATTTAAGAAGTGGATCCCTAATAACATATTTACTAATGTAACATTTATATTAAAGATGTGTGCAATTTTCTTTCCTTTTTTTTTTGATTTGTATATGAGCATATTACATAAATTACTTAATTTAAAATGATCATATTTGTGTGACTTGTATAAATTTCAATTTGTTCATGCACCTAATATTTTAGTTTACCAATGTTATTACTGACTCAAAAAATGGTTGATTCCATCTAAGGCGTTTTAGTATTCTTTTATATCTACATGGGTAACTCAAACAGAACCAAAAAAGATTTAATTCACGTAAATTGTATTGTTTTACGACGATCAGGCCATGTGAGTGTCTACGACTTGTTGGTTCCTCCCTTGACACAAGTGTGCAAATCGCATGGCCCACCCGTGTACCACATCATTTCCTCTAACTTCGATTGTTTTCTTGGCCTGTTTAGCTAGTTTTGCACCATTTAAAACTTTTAAAACCACTAGATTCGATTTCACAATTAATTTTACTCCAATTCCTACAAATAATAAAAGAATCAAAATATCACGTTCAAAAAGCAAAACTAAACCAAATAAGCTGAATTACACATGCAAATGTAATAATTATAAGTTGAATTACACACTAAAATAAATCATTAAAACCATCTAACAGTAGCCGGCGCCTATAATGTATTTTATTTATTTATTATTTTTTTTTAAAAAACATTGGCCTATAATATAATATGGGAGAATGAAATATGTCTTTTCAAGGACGGAAAAGAAATACATTTGGTTTAAGTTTCTTTTTGTGTTTTTAGCATTGAGATAATTTTTGGTTTGAAACATTCAATACACAATTTTTTTGAATTTTATGTATATAAATATGGTTAAAATTCCCACAAAGCGCTAAGTTTTACGTCTTCAGCCAGACTTCAGATTTCTAACATTACTGTCATTGAACCGTGTCGGTTGAAATCTTTGAGCCCTCATATTCTGTACCATCCATGAGACGAATGGCTTTGCACTGTTTGCTCGGATTAAGTTAAGTATCGCTTGGGAATTTGCCCTTTTGATGTTGGCCTCCTACTGCAGTAGCAATTTTGGGCCTCTTGTGTCTCCAATGATTTCAGTTTCGCATTCAACAAAAACGATGTTAGAAACAAAGTATTAAGAAAAAAAATTATTTACAAAAATAAAAAAATATTTACAATCCCCAAAAAAAAATCGAAAATAAAAAAATATTTTACAAAAATAAAAAAAATTAAAAAAATTATTTACAAAAAAATCGAGAATAAAAAAAATAAAAAAATTTACAAAATCTTCAATTAAGATTGAACTACTTTATACTATATCTAAGTAGAACTTTCAATCCCCGGCAACGTCGCCAAAAACTTGTTTGCCAATAATATTTGGATCTTACAACTGCATGTGTACATTGTAGTTTATAGGATAATGGCAAGCAAGATCATATTCCTCAGGGATTGACATCGTATTCCAATTTTATTGAAGTGACCGTGTATCAAAAGTTTATAAAAATTGAAAATAAAAAAAATAAAATAAATTTGCGAACTCCACAAGTATTTTCAACAACCATGGAAGCAACCTTAGGCACATAATCTCAACATGTTTCTTCAATATTAAATCCAATTAAAGTTTTAAAAACCAATTAATGCAATTATATGGGTTCAATTCCTAAGTTAGTCTATTCCCCCTCCCGGGTGGCACATAAACAGTAGATTAATAATAATTGTAGGTCTCCCAACTCGATAAAACTATTATTAACTCCCAAAAAATCTAAGAATTGAATGACTCCCCACAAATAGTTGTAGGTCTCCCGACTCGATACACCCATTTATGTCTGAATTCGATTTCCGTCTTTGTTAGAACTCCTCTTCCGAATTTCACACTAACAAATATGACATGCTAATTATGGATTAGGCAAAAATCAATTAAGAATAAGCACTCGAATTCATAAAATAGAAAACAAGTATCAATTAAGAAAATAATTAATCAAGATTTAACATGAATCCACAGTTTGGATTATGCCCTAAGATTCGAAATATTAGCCAATCATTGATAACAAATTCATAGACAAACTTGGAATCAACATTGTAACATCATTTAAGCACAAACAAGAGATCTAGACAAAGAAAGAAAATACCTTCTTTCAGGATGGATTCCCCTTCCAAGCCTTCGAAGCTCTTGTGCTCCCATAGATGCGAAAGGCCTTGTGGTGTTCTTCGCGACCTAGCCCTCCTCTCTCACAAGACCTTGGATCTTGTGTTCATATGTATTTGATGTGTTGTATGTGGTATGGATGTTGTAATTTTCGTGCAGCCCTTAGGTCCCTTTTATAGTTGCTTGGAGAGATCACTAGTAGAGTTGGAGTGGGAAAAAGGACACAAAAATCCGAGACAGCGCATCACATGGCCCGACCATGTGGCTTTCACACAGTCCACTTCACACGCCCGTGTGGCTCTCACATGGTCCAGCCGTGTGACTTATTTTTGTCCCATGTTTCTTCCCAACTTCACACGGACATGTCTTTTTTCACACGGGTACTTCACACGGCCGTGTGGCCCTCACACGGCCCGACCGTGTGACATGTTTTTGTCCGATTTCTTTGTCTTTTCGATCTTCTCTTTGCACTTGTCAATCCTATCCGGACCATTCAACTGATATTTCTTCGATTAAGCTCTGTTTCCTGTAAAACGTTACTAGAATACACAGTATCATGCCCTTCTAAGGAAACCAAGTAAAACACAGTAAATATACATGCAAGTGTATCAAATATATATCATTTTAAGCCCCTAAATGCACGTATATTTTACACACATTAAAATCCCCCAAACTTAAAGAATTGCTCGTCCTAGAGCAAATTAAGAAAAATAATCTCAAGGGGTATAAAGAACACACAAGAACACTATATACATTTAATCTCATTTGACTCCATATTTAAGTAAAACATGCAATTTGTTATCAAGAAGTCATTTTTCATAAGTTCGGTATAATTAATACTCTCTCGGGTACTTGACATCGCGACTCACAAGTAAGTAGTGTATCACTCAACTCTAAAAGTGTATGGAAATTATTTGCATTCAAAATCAATTCAATGAAAGTAGAACTACCATAGGCTTGCAAATCGTCTAACATCTCGACCACTTTTGTGTGCAAAATCTAAGAATCAAAAAGGACTTTCATTTTGTTGTAATGTAGGCTCTTTGGTAAGGATAGAGAAAATTTAGATTAAGTGACTTGACTTGAGCAAATAGAATTTAAGCGCACAGATTTGCATATCACCAACCCAATTTCAGCATAATATTCATTTTTCATTGTATTTTCTTTTTCAACTCAACTCCACCCTTATTTATCCTTTTTCATTATTAGGCCTTTTTGCCTATTTCCTTCTTCTTTAGCCTTAAGCTCTCTTTTTTTCACAATTTTCAGAATTTTTCTTTTCTTTCTTCTCCTTGTGCTCGATTTTCTCTATTTTTTCTAGAGGTTTTTCTTTCTTTTTCGAGCTTCATACATTCTTCTTACACCCAGATACTGCTCATCCCTCTTTCTTTTTCCAACTTCCTCTCTTTTTTCATAAATTTTCACCACTTCTCCCCCAAACTTGTTCATTTTCTATAAGCCAAAGAAATTTCAAGTACAAAATCATGTTTTCAATTTTAAAGACCATTGTGGCTAACAATAAAAAGTTTTGGCTCAAAATTGGCTGACTAGGGAATCATGAGTTCATAGGTAGGCATTTTTGGCTAAGTAAGCTAAAACAAAGATGGCCTTAAATTATTTTCAAAAATTGCACACACACATGGCTTCAATGAAGATACCAGAGCAAGTTTTAGAGTTCTATCAATCATGAATGGCATACTCAAGAAAAAAATAGCTGCATAATATATAAACAGTTAAAGGCACAAAAGCTCACATGCTTATTTTTCGCAACATGCTCAAATACCCAATTCTCTTAACTACTGCCAAACAAATAATTGACATCTCCTCAACAATTCATCACATTATTCACAAAAATATGTCATCTCATAAAATCAAATGCTCGTAGTAAAACTCATACGGAAGCTATGGGCATTTTCAAAAATCTTGATTAAAATCACACAAAAATAATTAAACGTGCTAAAGTGATAAACGTGATATAAATCAAAATAAAAATCGAAAATATATATTTTTTATGCAATTTTTTTATGCTCTACATGCAATCCTAAATGCAATGCAAAATGCAACAATAATAAATTACGCATTCTTGACAACCCCCCCAAACTTAAAATATGCTTCGTCCCAAACATATGAGGAAATCAAAAGAAAGAGTAATGCGTAAAGAGTACTTACCTGGATAGTTCACATGGCCCGTGTTCATTTCACACGGCCGGACCGTGTAGCCCTGGTCGTGGCCTCTGTTTTGCTGTTGTCTCTAGCCACACGGTCGTGTGTAGCTCATACGGCCTGCCCGTGTGGCTGGTCTCTGTGGGTCGCACGACCTGTGTGGAATTCCACACGGTCGTGTGAAGTTATTATTATTATTTTTTTAACCCCGGGGTTTCTCGCGACGCCTCTTGGGTTGCCTCCCACAAATTGCTAAGTTTTACGTCTTCAGCCAGACGTCAGATTTCTAACATCACTGTCGTTGAACCGTGTTGGTTGAAATCTTTGAGCCCTCATATTCTGTACCATCCATCAGACAAATGGCTTTGCACTGTTTTCTCGGATTAAGTTAAGTATCGCTTGGGAATTTGCCCTTTTGATGTTGGCCTCCTACTGTAGTAGCAATTTTGGGCCACTGGTGTCTCCAATGATTTCAGTCTCGCATTCAACAAAAACGATGTTAGAAACAAAGCAATAAGAAAAAAAAATTATTTACAAAAATAAAAAAAATATTTACAATTCCCAAAAGAAAAAAAATCAAAAATATAAAAATATTTCACAAAAATAAAAAAAATAAAAAAAATATTTACAAAAAAATCGAGAATAAAAAATAAATAAAAAAATTTACAAAATCTTCAATTAAGATTGAATTACTTATTACTATATCTAAGTAGAATCTTTCAATCCCCGGCAACGGCGCCAAAAACTTGTTTGCCGAAAATATTTGGATCTTACAACTGCAAGTGTACATTGTAGTTTATAAGATAATTGAAAGCAAGATCATATTCCTCAGGGATTGACTACGAAACACTTAGGCTATAATAACATCGTATTCCAATTTTATTGAAGCGACCGTGTATCAAGACTTTATAAAAATCGAAAAATAAAAAAAATAAAATAAATTTACAAACTCCACAAGTATTTTCAACAACCATGGAAGCAACCTTAGGCACATAATCTCAACATGTTTCTTCAATATTAAATCCAATTAATGTTTTAAAAACCAATTCATGCAATTATATGGGTTCAATTCCTAAGTTAGTCTATTCCCCCTCCCGGGTGGCGCATAAACAGTAGATTAATAACAATTGTAGGTCTCCCGACTCGATAAAACTATTATTAACTCCCAAAAGATCTGTGAATTGAATGACTCTCCACAAACAGTTGTAGGTCTCCCGACTCGATACACCCATTTATGTCTGAATTCGATTTACGTCTTTGTTAGAACTCCTCTTCTGAATTTCACACTAACAAATATGACATGGTAATTATTGATCAGATAAAAGCAATTAAGAATAAGCACTTAAATTCATAAAATACAAATCATGTATCAATTAAGAAAACAATTAATCAAGATTTAACTCCACAGTTTGGATTATGCCCTAAGATCCGAAAGATTAGCCAAGCATTGATAACAAATTCTTAGACGAACTTGGAATCAACATTGTAACATCGTTTAAGCACAGACAAGAGATCTAGACAAAGAAAGAAAATCCCTTCTTGTGAGGATGGATTCCCCTTCCAAGTCTTCGAAGCTCTTGTGATCCCATAGATGCGAAAGGCCTTGTGGTATTCTTCGCGACCTAGCCCTCCTCTCTCAGAAGACCTTGGATCTTGTGTTCCTGTGTAATTTGATGTATTGTATGTGGTATGGATGTTGTAATTTTCGTGCAGCCCTTGGGTCCCTTTTATAGATGCTTGGAGAGATCACTTGTAGAGTTGGTGTGGTAAAAGGACACAAAATCCAAGACAATGCATCATACGGCCTGGCCGTGTAGCCTCACATGGTCGTGTGGCTTTCACACAGCCCACTTCACACGCCCATGTGGCTCTCATACAGTCCGGCCGTGCCGCTTGTTTTCGTCCCCTGTTTCTTCCCAACTTCACACAGACATGTCTTTTTTCACACGGGTACTTCACACGGCCGTGTGACATGTTTTTGTCCGATTTCTTCGTCTTTTCGATCTTCTCTTCGCACTTGTCAATTCTATCCAGACATTGAATTGATATTTCTTCGATTAAGCTCCATTTCCTGTAGAACAGTACAAGAATACGCAGTATCATGTCCTTCTAAGGAAACCAAGTAAAACACACTAAATATACATGCAAATGTATCAAATATATGTCATTTTATGCCCCTAAATGCACGTATATTTTACACGCATCAACTCTGCTGCTTCTCAGCTGATTTGCACAAGTCATGTCCTCTTTCCCAATACATGTCATGTTCTTGAAATAACCTTCAATTTCTAGAGTTTGAAACTCCTCTAGTGATCTTGGTTCAGATCCAACATCGGGCATCGTGATTTCTCTTGGCTGTTTTAGTGTTGGGGAATCCTTTAGTAATCTAGTTGGGGGGCCTTCAAACCTTGCTTTGATGTCTTTTATGCGCTCGGAGTGCTTTTCAGCTACCTTTTCGAATTCAGCTTCCATGGCCTTTCTCAACTGCTTGACTGACATTTCAGCTTTCTCTTCTACTGTCAGCTCCTTCGCTAATCTGTTGAGAATCGAGGCTGTTACTTCTCCTTGTTGTGGGATCTTAGCAAACATTATTTTCAATGGAGGTTTCTTCACAGAACTTTCTTCCCCCTTGCTTGCATCCCCTTTGCTTTCTTCCTTATCACTCCCTTGCCCTTCTTTTAATTCTTTCATAGCTTCATCTTCCCACTTTTTGACATCATCACCAAGGGGTAGAGCTAAGTTTGGGAAAATACCACTCATGAGAAAATGAAGCTTGTTGTTCGTAGAGTCATTCTTATCATGGGTCGTGGAGTGCGGTGCTCGGGACCCGACCTCGTAGCCTTGGACTAAGTTGCCATCAGCTTCATCTCTGTCTGGAGCACCTTAACCTGATGTTCAACATTTGCCTCCATTCTTGCAATTTCAGATTTGTGCTGAAGCTTGAGCAACTCCATGTCAGACCTATGTGAATCATCCATCCTAAATATGTGGTCTCTTTGCCTCTGCTGGAACTTGAGGTTATCGGAACTCCAAATCACCATTTTCATGAATAAAGACTTAAAGTAGGTGACCTGCTCACGCCTCAAAGCCTTAACCTTTCCAACCCATTTTTGAATTTGCAGTACAGTCCCTCGGATGCCTCCAGTGATGGTAGCATCTATGTTATCTATCCTTTGGTCCAATGCTGCAAAGCCATGCTCCATTTTCTCAATCTCAACACAGATGTCTTTAAAGGCTTTCCAGAAGTCGGCTGTCTCTGTGGACTGATCCTCTGGACACACAACAATGAAGTCGAAACCAATAGGCACTATGACAGTTTCACCTGGAGCTCTGAGTTCTTGTGGGGGTACTTGGACGTTGTATCTGGCTTATTCCGCAGCTGATTCGGCTTCAAAAGAAATTGAGCTTCAAAAGGAAAACATTTCGCGAATAAATCCTCAGGGAAGATAGGTATCTCCACTTCTTGAGCTTATGGAGCCTTTCCCTTTTCCTTCAATATGTTCTCAGCTCTATGTGCCTCAGCTGTTTAAGCTTCATTGGCATCTTGAGCAGCTGTGTTAGCCTGCTGAGCTGACTGATCCTCAACTGTCTTAATAGCTTTCTCGGCATCAATTGTGGCTTTCTTTTGAGTTGTCTATTCCTCGGCTGACTTATCAGCTTCATCGGAGTGTGATGGTGCCATTGAAGGTGGCCCATCAACCAAGATAAGTCTCATCGGAGCAGCTTTGTCACTGACTTGGCTCCGTGTGGCCTGTGCATCCTCATCAGCTGTGTCCTTGTTAGATGTATCAATAGGAGTGGACTCAGCTTTATCGTCTGATTCCAGGAATTCAGTGTCTATGTTCTCCTGAGAATCATGAAGGGCTCTGATCTCTTCATTTTCTTCAGCATCCTCCACATGAGGAGTAGGCTCATTTTCAACAACCTTCTTACCTAGGGAAGTCTCAACCTCCTCTAGGCCTTCGTTACCCTCAGCAGTCTCAACTACTGATGAGCCTTGTACATCCCTATGTGCGCTCGGCCCATGATAGGGTCTTCTACTTGTCCCTTCCAAAGCCAGACGGAGTCGCTTTGGGGCCTTCAATGGCATCCGTTGGAGTCTCAACTCCTTGGATTTCACTTTCGGGGCCAGAGTCTCAACTCCCATGGCCTCACTTCCATAATTTGCCTTAGCTTCTTCAAGAGCGTCATCGGCTGCATTGCGGTGAAGTTTCAGTGAGACAAATCGAAACAAATGAGCGTCATCAACTTCACTCTGCTGAACATTTAGGTTCTCTCCTTCGCCTCCAAACTCCATGGATGGTTGGTCTCCCACAGCATCCTCCGACCTAGCTGTGGTGGTGTGAGTTTCCCCCTCAGTTGGCGCACCAGCTGAGTCTTGAGTTGAGGGGTTACTCAACACCTGAGACTCGACTGTGATTCCTGTTGAGTATTCAGCCGTTCGGGCATGTGTCTCAACACCTTCTGTAGGAATTGGTTGGCTAAGGTGCCTGCTTCTTCACCTTTCTTAGCTTCATTGCCAGTTTTCCTGGTGCCATATTCTTCAGAGTGCACAGGGGATATGGTGGCAGCAATGGTTCGCACCACATCCATAACCTCAGGAACAAAAGATATTTGAGAGGACTCTCCTGGTCCCTCTTGCACCTGCTGCTCGTGCATCTCTTTTGATTCTTTGATAGCTTGTCGGAACTCAGCTTTCTCGGCTGCGACAGCAGGGTCGATCTCCTCAATGTCATTGTCGCTGCTGTCAGTTGAGTCCATGGAAAACTTAGGTACATCTGAGAAAGGACAAGAGTGAGGCTTTTTTGATTCTTCAATGGCCTTTGCCTTCTCCAAGGCTCTCTGTTTCTCTTTATCCCTCCTTTGAGAAAGAATGGTTACGCAGAAACCAGGATCAAGGGCAGAGCTAATGGCTATGTCACCCAATAAACTTAAAAGCTCCTCTTCTTCTTCGATAAACTCCAGGCTCTGGAATTGATATCTTGAGTAACTCAGCTTCCAACTTCTCCATACCCTCAATATCTCCTGGATATCAGGATAAACATGAGACAACATTACTACTTCATCATCCTCATCTTTCTGAATAAGAGCGAGCGGAGCATGTTCCTCCTCAGGTTCTCTAGCATCCTTATGAGGGGACTGAACAGCTGTTTCTTCAATTTGTTCAGCTGTCTCGGCTCCATGTTCCTCAGTTGTCTCTCAAGCAGCTGGGTCTTGAACAGTCTGCTGATCCACATTAGCAGTCTTCTTGACTTTCGTGGTGATCACTTCACCACCGACAACTTCCTTCGAATGCTCTTCCTGTGCTTCAACGGTCTCTTTCTCGTGCGGTGAGTGCGGACTCACCGGCTTATCCAAACTTGACTTCTTGATTAACCTTCGTCTTTTAGTGGTAACCAGAGGAATTGCTTCCTCTTCTGCTTCTTCGGTGGCTTCTGACTCCACCATCTTTGTCTTCTTGGTTGCAGCTGGCTTGCGAGGCACAACTGAGCGCTTTTTCTTCACAACCGGAGAAGGTGCAGTTGTAA
This sequence comes from Rehmannia glutinosa, assembly GCA_016081115.2. Taxonomy (NCBI): domain Eukaryota; kingdom Viridiplantae; phylum Streptophyta; class Magnoliopsida; order Lamiales; family Orobanchaceae; genus Rehmannia; species Rehmannia glutinosa. The sequence continues at coordinate 54,241,077 of CM071935.1, forward strand.
CCTTCTCGGTCTCACCGTGGGGGTAGGTGCATCTTCCTCGAACGCCGCAGGGCGGAGTGCTTGGGTTGACTTGGTCAAGCAGGCGGTCGTCTTTGCTTAGCAAAGCAGCCTCTCTTCTTCTTCTAAGTCGGCTTTGGAGAAGGAGCTGGAACGGTTGCAGCTGTGTCCTCTAGGAATGAATTAACGGATTCACCTTCGTTGGTGTCAGCTCTTTGTGCATGTGCTTGCCTCTGAGCATCAGATAGATTTGTTCACATGGAAAGGCTTTCCATGCCTAAGAGCAATCCCTTTGACCTCCATAAGATGGCCAATGACCAGGCCATATCCCAGCGAGCTTACGAATAGAGTACCATTCGTAATGGTATTGTTAAGTACATTTTGGCATATGCGGATGAATACGAACTCAACCCAGTTGACCTTCTTTTCTTCCATGATCTCAACCATCACGATCATCTTAGTTCGAGACAGCTGATTAAAGCTGCCAAATTTCATGTCAATGCAGTTGGACACAATGTCCATAAACTTATGGTAATATTTCTTTATCAAACACTTCTTGGCTGTGTAAACAGCCTTATCAACTGACTCAGGCTTGTCAATCTCCTTCCAAGCAGCATCTAAGTTGACATCTTTCTCAGCTATCTCCTTCAGCCCTTCTGAAGGCAGATTACAGTGCTCAGCTAGGTCCGCAGCAGTGATTTTGATGTCCTTGCTGTGGATAGATGATCTGATCTCCCCATCATGAACCTCCGTGTTCACATAGAACATAGCTACCTCATCGGAGTAATCATGAGAGAACTCCATCTTGAGAAAGCCCTTCAGCCCGAACTTCTCTAACTTCTCAGCGATCTTTTGAACCAGGGCCTTATCAGCTCCCTGTTTCAGATACCATCGAAATCCACATTCGACCCAAAGTGGATTTTGTCAGACATTTTGACGAAATCGTATGAGGCATCCATTTCTTGAAAAATAAACGGTAAAATAGTCGCAAAATCTTGCTTGAAGAACTAGGGTTTTTGGAACTTTGCAGAGAGAGAAATCTTGAACTTGTTTGCTGAAGACGAGAGTGTTGTGAGGAGAGAGAAAATAGGGTTTTGGTTTTTATAGGACGTGCAATGATGGTTTTTAGAATTTTAAAAGTTTGATAAAAATCAACGGTCAAGGTTTGACCTTTGAAATCGCATTAATTTCCCCGCATTAAATGCAGCAGTATTTATATCCAATCATAGGCTAAACGTGTGCATCTTTTGTTCTGACATCATAATTACGCTGACGTAATGTCCAAAAACATTCCTGATCGCAGAAAACGACTGTGTTTTGTCACTTAGCTCATAAATAACTCATCTATCATCCAAAAGTGATTCAACTATGCTTCTCTCTTCATATAAGATTACTCAGCTGTCAGCAACTCGATACAGCTAATTTCCCATCTTGGCTGTTTCACTTAGCTGAAAAGTGAAATTTTGTTTATTTTTCATTTCTCTCTTCTTGATCTCTGCTGATTAAGTCTTTTGAGTCTTCTAACTCAGCCCAATTAAACCTAGCTCATTCTTAAGCTCTTCAAATCTTGATTCACATAGAGGCTTAGTGAATATGTCGCCTAATGTGACTTATCGCTTGAGATGTATTTAGTGATGTCTTTCTTTTCAACATGATCTCTTATAAAATGATATCTAACATCGATGTGTTTTGTTCTTGAATGCAATCCTGGATTCTGAGTGATTGCTATAGCACCTGTATTATCACACGTAATTGGAATTTCTTTTTCTTCAATATCATAGTCTCTCAGCTGTTGTCTCATCCATAGAACTTGTGCACAACAGCTTCCCGCAACTATGTACTCTGCTTCAACCATGGATGTAACTACTGAATTTTGTTTCTTGCTCAACCAAGAAACCAATCTATTTCCAAGCATTTGTCGCACACTACTCTTCCTGTCCGTCACTCTACATCCAAAGATCGCCTCGTCCGTCCGAAAGTAGCTTACTAGCTTGAATCCTCCATCCTTTGGATACCATAAGCAAACTTCTTGGCATCCCTTCAATTACCTTAGGATTCTCTTAGCTGCAGTCATGTGACTCTCTTTTGGTGCAGATTGAAATATAGCACATACACCTACAACAAAGGTGATGTCTAGTCAACTTGCTGTTAAATAGAGCAATGATCCAATGAGGGCTCTATATCTAGTTTGATCAACAATTTTACCATCTGCATCCATATCCATCTTCATTGAAGTCGACTTGACTTGACAGCTGCCTTTACCCCTTTGACTTGAGTCAGCTCCAACCCTTTAGGAATGACTCAACTATCTGTCAACTGGCAGACTTGGCTCTCAACTGACTTGACTGTCACTTCGTCATCCTTTACTCAGCTGTTCCACAGTTGGGTCTATTCTTCAGTCGAGTCTGAGACTTTCATCTTGACTACACACAACTGACACACAGCCGGGTCTTCATTTCAATCTTTAGTTGACTCTTGTATTCTACAACATAGCTGACTCCAACTCAGCTCATGCAGTCTTATCTATTACAATTAGAAATACAAGGAAAATAGGGTACCAACTTCCTATTTTAAGTTTTACATGGTATCATCAAAATCTAATCATCAATTTTCCTAACATAACATATTTGACAACAAATTCATAGACAAAGTTGAAATCAAATAGTTTGACATCGTTTAAGTACAAACAATAGATCTAAACTAAGAAGATAGAACCCTTCTTGTCAGGATGGATCCCTTTTCCCAGCCTTGAACCCTTGTGCTTGCGTAGATGTGAAAGGCCTTGTGGTGTTCTTCGTTGATTAGTGCATTCCTCTTAGAAGTATGTAGATTTGTGTAACCCTAGTGTAACTTGATGTATTTTCTGAAGTAATGACTTGTTTTTTCGTCCAAGGCTTGGCCCCCATTTTATAGATGATTTGGAAGATCATTGGTAGAGTCCCGACGGGATTAGGAAACAAAATTAGATGCAGAGTAAACCACATGTCCCTGTGAATTCACACGGTTAGACCGTGCGAAGTGTTTTATTTTGTATTTTTGGCATGGATAATTCACACGACAGTGTAATTTCACATGTTCAGGTCGTGTACTTCGTCTCTGAAATTCTTCCCTCTAACAAGTCACACAGGTGTGTAAAAACACACGAGTACAATTCACATAGGCGTGTGAATCCACATGGTCCGACCGTGTAACATGCTTTTTGTCGTTTGCTTCGCATATTCGATCATCTCTTCGCATTCATCATTCTTGTTTGGGTCGTCTAACTGATATATTCTCATTTTAGCTCAATTTTCTATTAAAATTACAAGAATACGCAATATCATGCCCTTCTAAGGAAACCAAATAAGCCCCTAAATGCACATAAATTTTACACGTATCAAATTCCCCCAAACTTAAACCATTGCTCGTCCTCGAGTAAAACTAAGAAAAATAATCATAAGGGATAAATCGAACACACAAGAACACTACAAACACTTAATCTCATTCTAATCCATATTCAAGCAAACATGCAATTCATTATCAAGAAGTCATCAATTACAAATTCGGCATAATTAATTCTCATCCAGGTATTCGACATCGCGACTCACAAGAAGTAGTGTATCACTCAACTCTCAAAGTAAATGGACGTGTATACACTCAAATCAATTCAATGACGTAGAACTACCATAGGATTTCAAATCGTCTAGCATCTCTATCACTCAAGTGTACACAATTTAAGAATTAAAAGGACTTTTCATTTGCTTGTAATGTAGGCTCTTTGGTAAGTGTAGGAAAATATGGATTAAGTGACTTGACTTGAGCAAATAGAATTTAAGTACACATACTTCAACTCACCAACCTAATTTCATCATAAAACTTATTCATTCAATTTATTTTCTTTTTCATCTCATACTCCACTTTTCCTATCTTTTTCATTCGTAAGCCCTTTGCCTTTTCTTCTTTTGCCTTAAGTTCTCAATCTTTCTCAAAATTTTCAAATTTTTTTCTTTTCTTTCTTTTTCTTTTCTTTTTCAGTTCAATTTGCTTTCTTTTTCGAGCTTCATTATCCATTCATCTCTTCACTGCTCATCCCTCATTCTTGCTAGCATTCTTTCTTTTTCAAAATTACACATCTCCCTCAAAATAAACATCTCTACAAGCTCAAGTTTTAGGGATAAAAATTATTTTTAAGTTCAAAGCTCAAAATGTGAATAACAATAAAAAGTTTAGGCTCAATGTGGCTAACTAGGGAATCATGAGTTCATAGGTAGGCTTATTAGGCTAAGTAGGCTAAAACAAAAATGGCCTTAAATCATCTTCAAAAATTGCACACATACATGTAGTTTCAATATAAATACCAATGCAAGTTCTAGATTCTAACAATCATGAATGACAAACTCAAGAAAACAATAAGACTGCATAATATAAAAACAGTTAAAGGCACGAAAGCTCACATGCTTATTTTTCGCAACATGTTCAAATACCCAATTTTCTCAATCAATACCAAACATGCAAAATATATCTTCTCAACGATTCATCACACATTTACCAAGTATTTGTTTTTCATGAAACCAAGTGTTCGTAGTAAAATCATACATAATATTTTTGTAATCATTCGATTTCTAATCCTAACTCACAAAAATAATAAATGTGCTAAAGCGATAAATGTGCTAAAACAAAATAAAAAAAATCAAAAATATTTTTATGCAAACTTTTATATGCTTCTACATGCAACCTAAATGCAAATGCAAAAATGCAATAGTACTTATTCACGTATTATTGACAACCCCCAAACTTAAATCATGTTTCGTTCAAACATATGAGGAAATTATCAATAGAAAAAGAAATGCGTGTAAAGTACTTACATAGCTCACCGCGGTGGAGGAGGTGGAGGATAGTGGCCCTGCTGATGTGCCATTGGTCCATACGAGACATCATCTTGTACATCTCTTTGTCATTGTGTGATGGTATCAAAGCGATGCAGATACTCAGTGTGATACTAATCAACTGTAGCCGACAACTGATAAGTATCATCCATCAATGAGCCCATATTGAACTCCAACCTTTCAATCCTATCACTTAAGTCCCCGTGTCGACTACCTCCTTGCCTAGAGGATTCCGACCTATCCGTCTCAGTCCTAGGCTCATCTTGAACAGCAATCGCTTGCTCTCCCCTCATAAACCAATTGCCCCTATCCCGAACCGAGGTAGCATCCAGATTTGGGAGCCTAATTCTGGTACTATCTGCATGTAGCCAATAATCACGCCCATCAATCCTAATCATCTTCATTGCAGTTAAGACAGTCAAATCAATCTTTTGCCCCCATCCGCATGCGCATACCCTTAAAAATTTTACATTAAAATGCTCGATGATAGGTGTAATTAGCCCTCCAATGCATATCCCTCATTTTTCTTGCTTTTTCACCTATCAAACTGTCTAGCGATGAATGCCCCGACATTGGGCACTACCTCAGTTCCCGAGGCCATACACCACAATATAAACAATTCATCAACCTGAATGACCCCTTTGCTATCCTCTCTTGCGAACACCATTTCTGCTAATGTGGGTTGCACATAGCGAAAAATGGGGTTCCTGATACTAGATGCCTTAGAGGTATCCGGTGTGTAAATTCTTTGCCCCCTGATCTCTCTCTAAAACTCGAGCATATCAAATCCTCATGCTCCTCAACCCCATAAGCCGTAGTTTGATAAATATCATTTAAATCATCAATCGACAACTCTCTCGACTCATTCGCTAATCTAAATCGAATACCCATCAAATTTTTTTTATGAACCACCAATTCAAAACTACTTAAAAATTCAAGTGTAAATATTATATATGTAGTCTAATTCCCGTTCAACAAAACATGCTAATCAATTCGCCCACAAAGGCGCAAAAATCATCCAACATTCCCAAATTAGAAAGAGTAGGATCATCGGGATACCTTGTCAAAATCATGTTTTGGATGTAGAGATTCTCCCACCAAGCCTTGTGCGTCTAATCCGGCATGATGATATTGGATAACTTTGGTTGGTTCATCTCATATTCGAGTTCGGGCTCCGAAGTTTGCTCCCTCATTCTCCTTGTGTTTCTCCTAACTCCTCTTTTTCCTCCTCTTGAAGCGATGAATGTGGTTTTGAAGCTTTTGAAGAAAATCTGAAATTTGAGATTAAACTTCCCCAAATATGAAGAAGGACAAGAGAAAGTTGAGAAATTGGAAGAAATTTGTGGTGGGTTTCTTGAAAGAGAGAAGTATTTGTGTTCTAGCTTGAAGATTTGATGTTGGATTTGAAGAAATTTGAAGATGTAATGGGGTATTTGTAGGGAAGATTTTGGTCCTTGGGGTTTGGAAGGGAGAAAGTGGGATAAATTTAGAGTGTTTGAGTTTAAAAAGGGAAAGGATTTTCCACTGAACAATTCATACTATCCGTGTGGATTCACACGATTGGATCGTGCAACCCTGCTACTGTATCTATTTTGTTGTGTGACTGAACACACGACTGTGTGAAATCTGCCAGACCGTGTGTTTGGTCTTTGTTTTGTGTTTCACACAGTCATTTGTTTTATTTTAGATAAAACCCGGAGTTCATTGGGACGCCTCCTACACAACAACTTACAAAAACAAACAAAACCAAAAATTAAGTTAATAATAAAATCAAAATCAAATTGAACAAAGGCAATTAAAAAAAATAATTTGGGTTGCCTCCCAAAAAGCACTAAGTTTTACGTCTTCGGCCAGACGTCAGATTTCTATTATTACTATCACTGAACTATATCGTTTGATGTCTTTGATCTCTCGTATTCTGTACCACTCATCAAGCGAATGTCATTGCATTGTTCTCTCGGATTAAGTTCAGTATCACTTGGAAATTTGCCCTTTTGGTGCTGGCCTCCCACTGCTGTAGCGATTTGGGCTACTTGTGTTTCCAAAGACTTCAGTCTTGTATTCACATTCGTGAGCTGAGTAAATTGCTCATCTACCCTGTCTATCTTCGCTTCATCTTTATATAATTTAGCTCTGGTTTCTCTGATAAACAAGGATAGCATCTCTTCTACAAATGCTTTCTTTTCACTGGACTCCGCTCTGCCTTGATTTCCCACATTAAAACCGGAGGTGGCTGTAAAATATTTGTTATTAGCATAAGAAATGTTTTCATGGTTTCACAACCCTGGATGGTAATGTGTGAGTGTCTTATTATTTCGATAATTGTTGTTGAAGTTCATTTGCCCCACAAAGTTCGCCTCTTCTTCAACAACTACATGATCTCTAGGGGTCGCTTGCTTCATCGCATCCTGTTTCATATTAAGCACGGATACTTGTTCTATGAGCATGGCAACCTTATCCTCATCCTGGACCTCCCCCACACGTTTGACATTAGATCTCTCGGATAACCACTGGTAACTATTTTTTGCCATCTCCTCCAATAATTCTAGTGCCTCATCCGGATATTTCCCCAGTAGTGCACCCCCAGATGCAACATCAATAATAGTTCTCGTGTTGCCACTCAAACCATTATAAAAATATTGTACTGTTGGTAATCGGGGATATCCGTGTTGAGGCATTTTCTCAACAACTCTCTAAACCTATCCCATGCTTCATATAGAGGCTCTACATCTAACTACTTAAACTAGGCGATTTCACTTTTTCGGTTGTAGCGTCTTACTTGGGGTAAAATACTAAGCCAAAAACCGTTAACTTAGTTCAGCCCAATCTGCTGCGGGTGGTGTCAAAGAGCATAACCTCTCGAAATTGTTTGCGTTAATCGGCAGACGGGCCACACCCCCATACCATTGACTAACTTTTTGCTTTGGAAATAGTCTCGACATCCCTTCTCGGGCCTCTCCTTGATCCGGTTCGTCCATTCGCCCCGGATGAGTGCTTCTCGTTGTTTTTGTGATTCACATCGCCCGATTGTTCCCATCCGCCATCGCTTTAGATCTTTTCCTTAACTGTTTTACTGTTTTTTCAATCTCTAAGTCAATGGAAATTGGTTGGGTAGATATGAAACGCGTGATCATGCACTATCTGCACTTAACAAAAACAATGTTAGAACTAAAACAAATAAAAAAATATAAAAGAAATAATATTACAAAAAAATAAAAAAATAAAAAAAATAAAAGAATAAAAGAATATTGCTTTGATTATGATTGAACTACTTATTACTATATCTAAGTTGAATCTTTCAATCCCCGACAACAGCGCAAAAAGCTTGATCGTGAAAATCTTTTCACTAAACTGCAAGTGTACAGTGTAGCTAACATATAGCGGCGAACAATGTTGTATTCCTCAGGGATTGAATACAAAACACTTAGGCTATAGTAAATATCGTATTCCAATTTTATTGAAGCGGTCAAAAATCACAAAATTATTTATTATCTAATCTAAAACCTAAATTAACAAGTAAAATATTTATAATTTTATAAACCCGAACTCCACAAGTTTTAAACAAATACGAAAGCAACCATAGGCACGTAATCTCAACATGCTTCTTCAATATTAAATCCAACCAATGTTTCATCAAAATCAGTTTATGTGTTTCTATGAGTTCAATTCCTAAATTAGTTTATTCCCCCTCCCGGGGGCACATACACAGTTGTTATTTTTGATTAATAACAATTGCTAGTATCCCTACTCAACAATTACTATTAACTCCCAAAAGATCTTTGACTTGCAGTACTCCCCACAAACAGTTGTAGGTCTCCCGACACGTTACACCCATTTATGTCTGAATTCGATTTTCATTCATTAGAACTCATTCCCAAATTATGAACTAACAAATATGACATGCAAATTATTGGCCAAATAATCTATAAGAAACAAGCATTTGAATTCATATAATAGAACACATAAACCAATTAAGAAAAACAATCCATATAGATTTAACATGAATCCACAGTTTTGATTATGCCATAGGATCAGAAACATTTAGCCTAACATATTTGACAACAAATTTATAGACAAAGTTGAAATCAAATAGTTTGACATCTTTTAAGTACAAAGAAGAGATCTAAACTAAAAAGATAGAACACTTCTTGTTAGGATGGATCCTTCTTCCCAGCCTTGAACCCTTTGCTTTCGTTGATATGAAAGGCCTTGTGGTGTTCTTCGTTGCTTAGTGCCTTCCTCTCTGAAGTATGTTGATTTGTGTAACCCTAGTGTATTATGATGTATTTTATGATGTAATGACTTGTTTTTTCGTCCAAGGCTTGGTCCCCCTTTTATAGATGTTTTGAGAGATCACTGCTAGAGTCTCGACGAGATTAGGAAACAAAATCAGACGTAGAGCAAACCACACAACCGTGTGATTTCACACGGGTAGACCGTGCAAAGTGTTTTCTTCTTTGTTTTTGGCACGGACAGTTCACATGAACGTGTAATTTCACACGGTCAGGTCGTGTACTTCATCTCTGAAATTTTTCCCTCAAACAAGTCACACGGGCATGTAAAAACACATGAGTACAATTCACACAGGCGTGTGAATCCACACGGTCCAACCGTGTAACTTGCTTTTCGTTGTTTTCTTTGCGTATTTGATCATCACTTCACATTCCTTATTCTTGTCCGGGCCATCTAACTGATATCTTCTCATTTTAGCTCCGTGTCCTTTAAAATTACAAGAATATACAATATCATGCCATTCTAAGGAAACCAAGTAAAATACACTAAATATACATGCAAATGCATCAAATATATATTAAAATAAGCCCCTAAATGCTCGTATATTTACACGTATCTTGCAGTCATTACGCTACAAACATATGCCGTTTTCCAAAAGTCAACAATATAGTAATGATAACATAAGTGGTACGCTTAAAATTGCCTTTACTTGGCCGCTGCTATCACATGGTCACATGAAAAATGATCCAATTGAAATTTTCTATATGTGCAAGTGTATTCAACAAAATTAACAATATAACTCATGGTGCTGCCCCTTACAATATAAATTAACTGTTCAATTGGTTGAGCTGTAAATCTCTTCGACACGTCATATTATATTCGTATTTTTTGTTCCATTGTAGGGGCTAAATAACTTCTACATTTTTGTGCATTCTGACTTCCCTCAAAGAACTATTTTTCTAGCGTATTTCATACATCTCCAACAATTAGAAGTATTAGACCTTGTCCCTCATTCGTGAACAATGAATTGACAACTATGCATTGATTGAGGTATAATATTATAGCAACCCCCCTAAAAATATGACAGGGCCCATTTTGAAAGTCTGTACCATTAAGATACTTCTAACCTGTCTCATGATCACTTCTAATCCGACCATGAATTTCCCAAACTGTTAAATGGTATAAGCCTCTGTTGCTTTCATAAAAAGTGAGATAATGTTGGCATTTCGAGTCACGGTCCTCATGATGAATCACTCATGAGATTTACTATTTTGTACGTGATGTTGATCCTTCAACTTATCCATGATACATTTCCCAATGATCTGCATTATTGCTTGCCTTTGATCATTGTGAGTGATACTTGTAGAGCAAGTATGTCCAGGTGTATATTTTTGAATCTCAAAAAAGAACTTTCATTGAAATTTATTGCATGGAAATGTCTGCAATTCTCATCAATGCATACAACTATGCATACCTCTTTATTCCATTATTTAACCTTGAATTCAAAATTATACTTTAGCACGAGAAAGTGTCGACTTCATGAAGTTTATATTTGGTATGGAATACTTGACCGACTAAAAATCACCATTAGTTACTATGTGTAATGCATTGCAAACTAAAAAAAAAAAGATGCGACAAACTCGGTTGGAAGTGTACTAGTGCCAACACTTGTGAATGTATTTTATTCTCTATAGAACTATGCAGTCGACTCTTCAACTATAACATCGTTACTTGGATTGATTTCTAGAATAATCTGCAACTAATATCAATTCATAACTTGATAGTTATCATTTTCTTCCACTTCACAGTTATGATCATTGTCTTCCTATTGCATGTCAACACCAACTACGTTGTCTCCTACTGGTTGATGGTAATTGTTTGATTCAAACTCATTTGCTTTCCCATCTAGATCCTTTCTCGCAAATGTTGCGTTAAATGAAGAAGAAAATTGTAATATAAAAAAATCACATTGTATGAATGACTCTACACTTCAAAAGATGACCCCAATCGACTAAAGTTATTTCTTTTTTTAATCGACCAAAAACAACCCAAAATTGACCTAAGCTAAACACATATCATCTATGAAGAACATGCTTCAACACATAACATCAATAAATGATAAAATTCAACAAATAAAATAAAAAGCTATGCAAAAACGACCAGAGTCGATTATTGTCAAAATGAACCAAAACGACCAGAGTCGTTTATCACTAACTTTTTATCAACATGCTTCAATTTAACTTTTCATTGTAGTAAAAATAAAAAATGCCAAAAATGTCAATCAATATAATAATGTATAATCAATATATGCTTCTTACCTCCAATAATTATCATAAACAAGCTAAACAAAGAAGATCCAGAAACATAGTAGAGCTTAAGTTTGAAGAAGACAATTTTGTGAAAGGAACGAGATTGAGGTCAATTTTGAAAAAAAGAGAATGGGGTCAATTTTGTGCTTTTAAAATATATTAAGGGGCATTTAAGAATTTTTTTATCTGTAGAATGCCTCAAAAGTATGCTCTCATGAGCAAGGCTAAAATTGTTCATTGACTTCCTAAAGAGACATTTTATGAACATTTTCCTTGATTCTATTGCTTTCCATCATATAATCCTATAATAAAACCACTCATCTCGAAGCATTCCAATTGTCATCTTTAAAAAATATTAAATTCTATGTATACAACTGGCATAATAAGCATCATCCGCATGCAACTATAGTATGTAAAAAAAATATTAAATTTTATGTGTACAACTGACATAATAAGCATCATCCGCATGCAACTATAGTGCAATATGGATCAATAATGTTTGTCATTATATATAAACATGTTATTTCTAGTATTATATATATGTGTGTGTGTGTGCGCGCGCGCTGAAAGATACCTCATATAGTCCATGTTATTTGTGTATAATTTCTTCAAGGTTCACTTCTTTTATGTCTTTCATTATCTGTGTCATTGATAATTCAAGTACTTTCAGTGGATCTTGAATTGTATGTGACCTGCGTAAAATAAAATATAAACAAACCAAAATATACTTTTGAAAAAAACTATTTAATTTAATGCTTATTTTTATAATTTATAGGATACCGTTGTTGTATATGATCAATTTCTTCACAAGTCGGTTGTGCTTGCAGAACTAATGCCGCGGTAGTTTGCAATTCTAATATACCTATTAAAAAAATTACAATGTTAAAAAATATATTAATCATAAATATAATTTATTATTCATGGACATTGTTATCTAAGTATTTTTTTGGCAATGAGCTTTGTGGTTGCAATAATTGGTTTTTGATCTGCAATTTGATGCAAAACACATCCTTCATTTTTAGCCATATATTCCCAAAGACAAACTACTATGTGATATCTGCACAATTTACTAAAATTGAATAAGCATTAAATAATCATAAGAATTAATATGGATAGTTTTGATACAATTATTGTTTAAAATATACGATGAAGTTTACATGAAAAAATATGTATTACTCTTCGTTCATCACTGTATTTCTCTTAAAGATTTGGATGCAACTTTTGAATTTGTGGTAACTCTGCAATATTTGACCTTGATTACAATTCCATATATATCTGCATAATAAGATTTGATATTGAATATAGTAATATCCATAATTTTTATGAAGAAGTAGGTGAAAGACTATGTACCAATTTCTTAATGTTTATGAAGTTCGAGGTCTATATCTTTGAACTTCATGAAGTTATAACAAATATTGTCTTTTATATCTTCAATGGAATTATTCACAATGCTGTACTTTTTTAGGACTAATTTTTTTTTAGGGTGTACACTGGGAAATAATGGGTTAACTTTTCAAATTATCCATTAGAGATCAAATATGTCTTGCAGACTTCAAATTTTCCAGCAAAATGATTGACAACATCATTAAAAATTATTACTCCAATTTGGATACCCTGCATGAATGAATAGTTTTGAAATTAATTAATACTTAAACTGTCAATATTAAATTATAAAAGTGAATTAGTTACTTCATCATCAATAATTATCATCTTCCGAATCCTCGATGAAAAATTCAGGCCACAATATGTCCTCGTAAAACCCTTAATCGTATTGTGAATGATTTCTGATCTATATATAATAGTTTTACCAAAACTGTTGAATGTTTCGTCATCTTTATGTAGGCAAAAAAAATTTTTTGGTCCTTTATCTAACACCACTTTGAGATTTCATCCTTTTTCTTCTCGCTTTTGACAAATAGTCCTTTTTCTCAACAAAAAATTGAGATTTGGTCCTCTCACCTGCTGTAGCAGGTTACTTTAACTTGTTGAGCTGATGTGGCATTTTTATTTTCAAAATTTTTAATTTTCATTTAGAAAACAATAATTAAATCTTACATGGCATCCTAGTTGGCTTAAATGATGGAAAAATTAATTAAATAAAAGTTTTTTTTTTTAAAAATCTGAAAAAAAAAATTATCTAAAAATTCTGACAATTGTTTTACTAAAATTAAAAATTATTTAAATTTTTGTAACAAAGTCTTAAAAAATTCAAAAACATATATTTAAATCTAAAAAATAAAATATATAAAATCTGATAGCTTTTGTAAAAAACTAAAAATAGATTGAAATTGTTTTAAATTATAAAAAAATAAATATGAAAATTGTTAAAAAAAAAACTATAAACTGTTTCAAAAAATCTGAAATTTATTTGAAATATTATAAACTATTTTAAAACATCGAAAATTGTTCAAAAAAACGAAATTTTGTCTGAAAATCTGAAAATGGATTAAAACCAAAGAATTTTTGAAGTTTTATAAAAAAAAAATATCTGATTTTTTATAAAATAAAAAATAGAGTAAAAACTTAGAATTGTTTTTAAAAAACTATATATTATTTTTCAAAAATCTAAAAATTATGCCAAATATGTAAAAAAAATCTGAAAATCAAAGTAAAAAATCTAATTTTTTTTTAAAAATTAGATTATTTTTATATATTTGGCGTAATTGTCAGATTTATTTTAAAAAATAATTCATATTTTTTGTAAAAATTTTAAAAGTCTTAGTTTTAATCCATTTTCAGATTTTTAGACTAATTTTCTTGTTTTAGATAATTTTCAACTTTTTTTATTTTATATTCTAATATTTCAAATAATTGTAAGATTTTTAACAATTTTTTTAGTTTTTTTAAACAAATTTTCAGATTTTTAAACATCTTTTAGTTTATAAACAAATTTTTCAAAAACAATTTGAGTTTTTCTATTTCAAAAATAAAATATTTTTCAATATTTCAAATAAATATCAGATTTTTGTATTATTTTTTTGTATTATTTTTTTGTAATTTTAAAATAATTTCGATATTGTTTTTACTACTTTTAGTTTTTAAAATAAATTATCAAATTTTAGAAATTTAATTTTTAGATTTTAAAATGGTTTTTTCGAATTTTTAGGATGCCATTAAGATTTAAATATTATTTTCTAAATGAAAATTAAAAATTTTGAAAATAAAAATGCCACATCACCAACAAATAAAGTAGAACTCGCTATAGCAGTAAGAGGACCAAATCTCAATTTTTTGTTGAGAAAAAGGACTATTTGTCAAAAGCGAAAAGAAAAAGGATGAAATCTCAAAGTGGTGTTAATAAAGGACTAAAAAAAAAATTTTGCCTCTTTATGTATATTCCTGCATTATAATAGTGTTAAATTACCAAATAATAAAAAAATATTAAAGCTAAATTCATATGAGATGTAGTTAATTATGATACACAAAAAGTAATCCTCATCAAGATGTTATACTAAATAAAAGTAAAAAGAGACTAAAGTAAAAAGACGTTTGAAAGCAATTCATATCACATGACTATTTTTATAAGGATATAAATCCGTTTTGAGAAGTTGGAAATTTTTGTAAACAATCAATTGGTGAAAGTCAAATAGCTGAATATAAATCTCAATGAAAGACATCTCATGAAAAAAATATAAATTTGGCATATTAAAAAGAAACAATAAACAAAGACTACATTACAATATATACATAGAATTACAATCTAATTTAAATACTTCATTCTAATTTACAATCTAAATAGAATTACAGTCTAAATAGAATTATTCACCAGGTTCATTAGTATCCTTGTTAAATTCAAATACTTTAAGTTAACGTAAATCAAAATAAGATAATTAATTTTATTAATAAATTACAACAATTATAATTTACGATAACCAAGTGTATATCAGGAGACCAGAAAAGAGTAACCATCAATGACAAATGTAATCAATGGCGGCAAACAGACTCCCACAACATGCAAAAATTTTGTTGGGCTATGGATATGGTATCAAGGCTAACCAGTGGGATGCACAATCAACAAAAAGTTTGATTACATAGCTGGCTAAGGGCTAATATTAGGCCTCAACTGTGGAACCAAACTACTTTATGAGTTGGATATAGAATAAATGAGTGTTTAATCCAATACATTAACCCAATCAAATATGCTGTGAGATAAAAATAAGATACAAGGTCGGCCGTGAGGTAGTCACTGTGGCTAAATTTTACGTAAGCCTTTATAAGTAACATATTTTATCTAGTTGTTTTTATAGGGGTCTCAAAAATAAAACAAAAATACCTAATGACCTTTATTTTCAAAATTGTATTAAAAATATAACTTACAAAATAAAAATAAAGTAATAGGGACAAGGAAACCAAAATTCTTGTCATATAAATAAATGTCAATTGACGACTTTAATTGTCACTTGATTTAATAAAAATAAAAAAAATCAAATAAAAATATTAGTGTTTTGAAAACTAAATAACATTGAGAATAAATTAGATTTTAAAGAAGAGCTATATCAAAACATTATGTAAAATGGTGAAAATCTTTTAGTATACTGTTGGATTTTGTATTTGTATTTTGTTTTTCTCATTCAAAAGGCCATAAAGCTATATAATATATGTCAAAAATATCTCAAATATGTCAGATTTATGTCATTTATACGCTACTGCATAACACTTTTGAGAAAGCAAGATACAATATTTTAATAGTGTATATTTTTTCCCACTTGATAAATCTATTTGGGTCTTGTAATAGGTTGCGGGCCATAAATAAAATGGAATGATTCGAGTTAATATTTGTAGTACAATTAATTATTGCATGAATTTTAGGTATTAAATAATCATGTCCTTTTTTAACATACATAAATTATTAAACTATTTTATTTGAGTATGACTATCATATGTAATTAATAACTTTTTATTTGATTACTTGAAAGAATATTTTTCCACATTATCTGATTATTAGGTATTAGAACCTTGTGCTACATTGAGTCCGTCTTTAATATTTTGTTTTCCCGGTAAAAACAAAGAAACACGTGTTACTATTTATTAGATAGAACAATATATTACATAGGAGAATATTATTTGTACCTGAAGTAAAAACTTGTCTATACACAACATTTTTAGTCCTCATATTTCCCTTGTATTTGCAAAGATGTCCGATTTAATCAATACTTTAGTTGTAGATATTGAAGTTTCTGGAGAGAGAGCAACATACAATTGGCCCTGAGAAAACACCGATTGAGGCAAATAAACGCCAATATTCGGAATTTTCCATCCTTGAGCTTTCTTAACTATCAGGAAAAAGAAAAGTCTGATTGGGAATTGCTTACGTCTGAATTGAAATGGATAAACTTCATTTTCAGCTGGCGAAAATGGTATTCTCGGTATACAGAAATATTTTCTATTATGTCGACCAAACACAATCTCTAAATCAATTATGTTATTGTTGAAATCCCTGCATACCATTCTTGTACCATTACATAATCCATTTGATGGATCCAAATTTCTCAAAAGAATTATTGGACTGTCACTTTTTAGTACCAACTTATGAGGAGGCAAGCCGTTTGGAGTTAAAGAGTTTAAAAAGTCCTCTTCATAATAGTCGTTTGAGTCATTAATCGCTTCAACGAAATTGTTAAAGGTTCTTGCTTCTCCGGGGACATAAAGACTAATATATCATTCAACGATCGACATGCTCATTCTTAATGATAATAGTATACTCCCAACTTGTCATGTAATGGGTCAATGAGCATTTCTATTTAAATTCGGTATATGACCCATGTTAATCGAATTATTGAGTTATCTTCAATGTCATACTCAACACTCATAACTTCCTAATTTGGATATTACCTTGATGTCATCGTTGGTTCTCACTATTTCAATTCTAAGTAAGAAATTACCAATTTTGGATCATTCCTCGACCTCATGTTCCTTGTCAAAGTAATTTTCTTCAATTTAGGCCATAATTATGATTTGACCAAACTTGCGTAAATAGTTTGATAAATTGTTTCCTAGAACAACTGGTAGTACTTGTCTAAAATCTCCACAAAAACTACTACTTTTCCTCCAAAATCATCATCCGTTCATATTATATCTTTTAATAATTTATCAACATTCTCAATAGCCTCCCATATTATTAATTGTGTAATACGCAATAGCCTTGCAATACCATTTTGTTCGGACATACTGCATTCACTTGATTCATTTGCATCTATTGGTATTTTGAAGCGTGAATGTGTTGTTCTTCCTCCTGGCATTATTGCCACAACAACTCCGGATGTTGCAAACAAAATGCTATTAGACTATTCAATCTAAGATGAGCTAACAATGCACCATAAAAAAATGTCTTTCTAATTCCTCCTAGCCCATCAATAAAGAAAATCCCACATTTGCCATTTTTTATGCAATCCAAGATCATTGAAAAAGCATTTTATTGTTCAGGATTCAACTTTGCTTCTGCTTCATAATCTTCTAGAGGAATCTTTATTGACATTTCATCTTATATCTCTCTATGAACATTATTGTCAATGTTATCCAAATGAATAGAAATATTTGGAAGATCTATGAACTAATACTTTTTCCCATGGTCTCCAAAAAAAAGTCCAGACTTCTTAAAGTTTTGCCAATTTGCGCTCAATCGAGGTATTTGATCTTCTTCTATAAAATCTTCGATATTGTCTCAAAGTATGTATTCCAAAGAATTCTCGATTCATTGGTGCATTATATACCATTATGATTGCAAATAATCCTCTCAATTCATATGGCATCCGAAAGTGATAGCTTCATTAAGACATTCAATAATACCAAGATCGATCCCAACAATCCTCTATTTTGTGTTGCTTCCTTGAAACATGAGCAACATACATCATTTAATGTTAGCAAATCATCAATTGCCCTCAGAACATGATTTAAGATTAGCCTCTCGATAATATCTTTCACCTTTATTGGGATTTGCGACATTTATACAACCAATGACATCTCTTTTCTTTCTTTCTTTCTAACATTTACCTTATCGGTCCCATATATAATGCTCCAAATTCTCGATAAAGATACTTTCTCACCTCTTCACTATTAGAGCAAATCCAAAAATATTCTGTAAGAATTGTTTTGGAGACATGGTCCCAACTCAGAATATTTTCTAAATTTTGATTTGTCCAATAAGTTACACATTGTTGATTTGTGAGGTGAAGTGGTAAGTTCATAAATAGGTTGGGTATCATTCAAGTTAAATTAAAAATTCTCCATATTGCTTCGAGCGGATATTCACCGAACATCTTGATTTTTTTTAATTCATCAACTAAATTTTCATCATTATTATTGGTGATATGAATTGTCACTATGTCATGTCCCTTATAGATACATATATATACACACAAATATTTCATCATTGTCATTTCCAACATATCTCGACAATGATATAACAATTATATCTTGATGAAAGATATGGACTATACGGTACCACCACCATTGTCCAATTGTACATTATGAACTTAAACCACCAAACCATTTTTTCTTCTTCTATAGATTTGATATCCGTCTTTACCTTGTATTGTACTTTTACAAAATTAACGTGGATAATGATATTTGCACTTTCCATCCACCATGCAAGAATCATTCTTGTTCTTATATCCACATGGTCCATTCATCATATGTCTTACAACTAAATCAAAAGTTCGGATACTTTTATTGATTATGGAGTTTAGCACAAACGAATCTATCAAATTGATCTAGAGTTGTAAGATTATAGTCAATTTCCAAATTATCAACATATGAGCATGTGGCAATCCTTTTCTCGAAATTCAATTACGTGAACATGTGCAATCAGAACTCCAAATATTATCTTCTTAAACAACGTGTCTTTTAAATCATGTAATTTTCCTTGAAATACTCTTGAGGTCAAATTTTGATGATCTTAAGTTCGTTGCTCTTGATATAGTTTCTCTTGTATCTTTATCACTCGGATTGCAAGTGTAATAAATAAGTCCGGGTTTCCAAATCTTTGTACTAATATCAATACATCAAAATATCTACGATGCATATCTCTTGGACCCCAAATAAATGATGCGGAAGAAAAATACTTCGCCAACTTCACTTCTCTAATCTCTCCTTTCATGACATCATCCATAATCCCTTGGTATAGTTCCACTTTCATATTCGAAGTGATTTCGCCAGTAGTAATCCAAACAAGTTGTCTCTAATTTTATGTACATGTCGACAACATATTGATGCAATAGTCTTCCGCAAGGAGACGTAGATTCTCTCGTTTCTAATTTGTAGTCTATAGCAACTATATTCTCTACACAAAACTTTTATATTAATTTCTTTGTCAACAATCGTAAAATACAAAAAAATTAAAATATTAAAATATAAAAAAGTAATTATAATAAAAAGGTATTATTGCAAAATGATATATATTAACTCCAAAATGAAACTGTTTCAAGAAAGTATTGTCAAAATGAATTGTATATAATACTTTAAATACATAAATAGTAATTTAAGACATATATTGCTTCCAGTTCTTGAGAAAGAATATCATTAGGAGAAGAAAATCTTGATATTGAAAAAATATCATCAATAATTGGAGTACCACCAGAAACATGATTTTATACAAAAAAATTAAAAAATTAAGCAAGGTTTCAACAATATTTTTAATATACATATTCATAAACATAATTTGCTTTATTTTTACTTAGATAATACATAATTATTAACATTAATTCAGTAGTTACATACCTTATTCTTGTATAGTTGTTTTCTTTGTAGCAAGTTTCTTATTGTTTTGATGCCATCCTGTTTCACCTCTTGGAAAAAGAAGTGGATATTGCAAACAGGTCATAACATCCATAATAATATTTTATTCTATGTCTATCTCTTGAATGTGCATGGACAATAATATCTCGTTCAAATGGCATGTTAACATTATTTCTTTCAACCCATATTCCTGCAACTTGATCAGCTGTTAGAGAATTAGACAGTCGATGGTCTAATTTCACATCTTTTGAAATATGAAGTTGAACATCTTCTATAGACGGATAATCCTTTAATATTTTGAACACCTTTACATATGGATTTACCTTTAGAACTCTCACGAGCTTATTCAAAGTAACTTAAGATAAAGTGGAGTTATCTAGGATGTTCATTCTATTCTTAACCTATTTTTCTCGCTTCTACAAAATATAAATCGAAAATGACCAGGGCCGTCTTTCTTGGGTATTAATCCGGGAAGGTTGTGATACACCATTCCTTGCGCCCGAGAAGTATAAACCCTTGTTGGGAAATCTATTTGTATAGATTTTGATGATACATGTAAGACTTAAATGAGAAATTTGACATCCCATTTTCTCGTTGTATTTCGGTATGTAATAGATAGGAAATAATATATAAGTTGAGTAAAGAAGCAGACCAAGTTGAAGATTGCGAAGTTGATCAAGGATGCAAATAAGAATCAAGCGAGTTGGTAACCGAGTATCAAGAAGTATCGATCCAAGAAAAAAGATGTGTTTCTCGTGAGACTAACAATCGAGTCATCCCATATATATGGAGAAGACTCAATAAAGGGGTAAAGCGACTTAAGGACTCAAGAATGTTGAAGAAGTCCGTTGGAATGAATGTCAAGAACTTACCCAAAATGGTAAGGGAACATACATGCAACCTTAAAAGGTATCTTCTTGAAAGAGTGCAAGAAGCCGAGAACCAATGCGATGTTCGCAAAAACTAGAGTTTCGGGCAGTCAGGTAACATTGAATTAAGGAAGGTAGCTTCCCATTTGCACATTCCTTTTGTATCCTTTCAACTTGAGCATTTTAAGGTTGCGGTGTGTCCTTATTACAAAATGAGTAAGTTCCTCGATTTCAATGCAAATGACTTTTTTAGTTGTCTCTTAGTCCTTCGGCCCAATTTTGACTTAAACTTGAGTATTCTTAGACATTCTTCCTCGATGGACTGCAGCGCAAGTGTTCTAAAAGACTTGGCTTTCGCACTTGGTTGAAAGTCTTCTTATGCAAATTTAGCAGCGAGTCTTCTAATGATTTCATCAGTAAGTCTTCTGCAATCCTACTTAGCTGTTTTCTCAACTCAGCTAACATCATATCTATTACAAAGTAGAAATTACAAGGAAAATGTGGTGTCAATTTCCTAATACAAAGTTTTCTAAGGATCATCAAATTCTATACAATAAATTTCCTAATAGTTCTTTATCTAATTTCACTCCAAATGAGGTAAAAGAAAATATGCAATTAAACGGACAAATATTTATTCGAAATTGGATTGCCTCTTCTGACTGAGAAATAGATAACTCATATAACTCATCGGGGAACCTCAATAGGTGCCAATATAATTATTCCATTATTCTAACAAAAGTCGAAGGCTTATGCTTAAATCTTATTGCACCACAATGTTTATAATTGGGCTCTTTTTTCAACTCATGTATCTTCAAACATATAGGTTCATCAATTATTGATCATACAAAAACTTAAGTATCAAATCTAGATTTCAAAAATGAAAAGAAAAAAGCTTTGATTTAATATATTATATTTAATGAATATTTTCATATTACTAACCTTTCGATTCACATGGATTTTGATCTTTTAGAAGACATGTAATATGTGAAATTTTTCTCTTTTGATGCTTTTTTACTTTATCAATATACTCCTGTTTCATGTGCATAATTTAGATTTTTGTTAATACATATCTTATTTTATATATTAAATCAATAAAATCACATTTGTAATCATCATTGATTTTGTTATTTTTATTTTTTAATGTAAATATAAGCCCTTTTTTTTTTTTTTGCTACCAGGACCCACTTAGGGCCGACTCACTTGCAAATACTAATGAATACCATGGCATGCTCAACAAACGATAATCACTATATTCCAATATCATTAAAAACATATACATGAACAAATATTTATAATAAATCCATCAAGGTAAAAGGATCACATTTAGTATATATATAAAGCATGAAATACTACGTTCATGCATTGTAGTTGCAAATGGATTTTCACTTACCTTGTACCTTGGATATGTTATATTGACAGTTAAGTAATTGTCTTTCTTCCCATCTTAGGTGTAAGAAAAACTCAGTAAAAATGTAAGTTATAAATTTCATTTCTAAATTAGTAAGTTTACTACTCCAACTATCATGAAAGACTTAAAATCTTAAACTTACCTAGTTAATAATTGTAAAACATACAATTAATACATAATAAACTCTTAAGGCCTCAATTTCTCATTTTGCAAATATTCTAATGTCCAAAATACTAGAAATACTTATTACTACTTTTTATTAAAACAACAAATTAAGGTATCCACGTTAGTAGTCGGTTGAAGTAAAACCAGACATTTAACTAAATGGAACCAAGTATTTATTGTGCCAATAGAATGCATAAATCAAGAATACCACAAAACAAGAAGGGTATAATCTAAAAGATAAATTGATGATCAAAACAATAAAATTTAGTGTAAAGCTACAATTATTCCTTCTCCTCCATCAAGAGTTTCACTCTCTATTCCTCAACAAAATAAACTTAGAAAGTCATAAATTAAGTAGAGAAAATAAGATATTGCATTAAACTAAAGAAAGCATTTTTTATGAAATTCTAGAAAATCTACTATAATATAAGAAAACAACAATGAAACTCTCTTTGAAACTCTAACTTTCTATACAAACTTGTGTGTTTAGCAAGTGTAAATGACTCTATTTATAGGCAACACAATAATTTTATTGGAATTATTTTATTTTTTTATTTTCAAGATAATTGACAAAATGCTGAAAATTTGAAACCAACTCCATTATTTCATTTGTCTGGTCTTTTTGGAAAGGATTCTTGCTGATTCATCTTGATTCTCTTTGAAAACATAATTCCCACATGTCTTGGCTTCATTCTCCCACTGATTTGAATGAAATCCAAGCATTATTGGCCAAGATATGATGTAATAATTGTGGAGTGGTTGGCCTGCGGGATCATGACTGCAGCATCTTGTGGCATTTTGTAAAAATCCTTGCCGACTTAATTTGACTTGGGAGTCTTAATAACAGTTGTAGCCAAATGAGTTGGGAAGACACAGTAAAAATTTCAGCACCATTGAACATGTGGTCTTCGAGTTATGCCCAAAATACTGACCTTGGTCCAGTCTTGACAGCAAATGGGTCTCTTGAAACATGAAATGTTGATGAACTTTTGATCCAAGAAAATATCATCCCAAACTTTGATTTAGGCTTTAATATCTCTGAATATTTGTTAAAGAATGGATTGTGAATCCATATCTTCAAGAATCATCCCTAAATCATGCCTAATTGAAAGTTATGTGCATTGATCCGAACTCCGCATAAAAAATGCTTCCTACTACAATTTTGTATTGATTTTCTATTTTATTTATAACATAATAATACTATAAATTTATATTATTACTAATATTAATAAGGTAAAATATTATTACAAACCGAAAGTAATTGTATATTTTTAACGTTTATCACACTTCAACCAAATTATTACTAGTCCCTAGTAATTAAAGCACACAAAATACAAAAGAAATTTTTATGAACATGGCATGATATTATTTCTTTAACAAAAACTTGTGAAAATGTCTAACAATCACAAAGTTTATTGTCAATTATCATAGATGCTATCAAGAATAAATATAATTTTTATATATATTTTTATATAGAGAAGAAATATTGTATATATGCACAAAAAACCACCGTTTCATTCCGCAAACCAGGATACATAAACTTCAAATTTAATCATGAAAAAGCCTCAACTCCATATATCCTAACGGGTTAGTATTTATCATTTAAACTGTAAGGTGTTCACTCATGGAGTTGGAAAACAGTTAAACTCTCAAGGAAATGGCCAATAAAATTTAGGACAAGCATTCAAACCAAAATTGAGAATAAGATAGGTAGTTATAAAATTTGAAATACCTAAATTTGAAATACCCAAAATATGTTTCGAAATTTCATTGGTTTAGAATGGTAAACAAAGTTTTTTTTTTAATAAGTTGGGAGTACTGATTGGAATGAGGGGATAGATTTCAAAGAAGCTGAAAAATATCGGGTTCGAACCTCACCAATACCTTTATAAAGGGGGAGAATACCACTAACTATAAGGTAGTGGTAATGGCAAACAAAGTAATAATATCCATTTTTTTTTCTTTTTTTCTTTTTTTTTTTTTTTTTTTTTTTTATCCATTTTTTTCTCTTTTTTTTTTTCATTTTTCACTTTTTTTTTTTCATCTCTGTACAACATGACTTTACATGATAATATATCAATGAGAAATACTCATCACAAATTTTGTAATGGAGTATTGTAATAGAAATTGAAAATGTAGATATTAACCAAATCATTTCTCCACATGGTAGGTAGACATATTTAAGTATTTCGATCACAACATAACCATTTCAAATGACCAATTAAAGTTCGAATGCTTGTTTTCTCAAACTCACCACTTATTCACAAAAGATGTGTGAATATTGAAAATAAAACACTTTATCATGATCAAACTTTCAGCTATATGTATCACAATCAATCTCTCCACAAAGCCTAGAATGTGCATAAAGCAATTTCTTCTCTTTTTTTTTTTATTTAATCAAGATAGCATCATTGAATTCAACAATAAAGCTATTTTCATGCTTGATAATTCACAATTTTTTTAAACCAAATACAACATGCCATGTTTTTTTTTAAAGAAAAGAACACAACAACATCATAATAGAGATGCTGTCTCAAGAACATCAAAATGACATTCTTTACTCGCCATCAGCTTTTTTTTTTAAATAAAATCACTCATTGCAAACTAGAAAAAAATTACCAAAAATAATATCAATTATCCCTTCCCCCAACTTATCTAAAACATTGTCCTCAATGTAAAAAAAAATAAATAGGAAAGTAAGGTTTAAAGATATTACCTGATCTATGGCTTATTGAAATGAAACTCGAAAAATACAAGAGTAGTTATACCCGTGAAAGATAAATCTCACAACGCCGAGACAAATCCAATTTGCGTTTTTTTACTTATCCTCGACCAAACAACATGAGCCACTTTTGGATCAGGTTCAAGAACAAATGCTTGAGTTGATCAATTAGTTCACTTGGTGTTGTTGCACAAATTATGATTCGTCCCAGCAGATTTGGTGAAATAAAACCTTTCTACAAAGATAATCTATGAAAGACAATAAACCATCAAAGAAACCATTAACATTAAGAATACCTATAAGCTTTTGGTGAATGTTGAGTTGTGCCCAGGAGATCACTTGGAATAACTCCTCCAAAGTACCAAAACCACCAGGGTAGGTGATAAAGGCATCCGCATTATGCATCATATTCACCATTCTATTGCATGTTTGATACTCTTAACTCATCTCCAATGGTTTGACTGATTTGTCCTGACAACTAATGGTTTCGGATAACTCCTAAGACTCGACTCCTCCCAAATAGGCGCAACCAAAGAACACGCCCATCAACCCAAAACTACCTCCCCGTATACTAAGTTAATATGTTTTTCTCGCTAGAAATTTACCGAGATTATCACCGCCTCAAGAAAAACAAACCGTCTTTCCTGGATTTGCACCACGTATCACAAAGAACACAAGCTTAATTCTACGAAGAAGAACTCTCCATTTTTTTTATATATATTTTTTTTTTCTCTTTTTTTTCTCGATACAAACCGAATGGTGTAAAAGAACTGTGAATGCAACGCTATTTATTGAGGTATGAACAGGAATGCAACAAGAGATATAATTATTGGAACTTTTATTTTGTCAAAAAGTTTGAAAATAAAGACAATAAAGTCAAAATAAAATGCTAGCATGTGAATGAACAAAAGTAGTTGTGATTGTGGCTCACATCTTCCTCTCGGTTTTACGCCCGTAAACGGCTTAAACTCCCATACGGGTCGGGGATATGCTTCCCATCCAATTTTCTTATAAATTGGCAAACAGGTCTTTTAACGCCGATTCCCAAGACAAAGTTCACGTTCTTCTCGAAATTGGAGCCATAATCGGAGAATTTCACGATGCACAAATCCACAAGGATGCGTATCAAAAGTCCATAGAATGTCATCTAAAGACTCCTTACTCACCCATCCATCCTTTATGAATTGAATTTTATCCTCTCGATTTCTGAAACCATACCTAAAGAACGACATCGTGTGTCACACGTCCATCTAGCACATTTGTGACAAACTTGCATTCTTTGGCCCTTCGTTTTTTTGAATATGAACTTTTTCCAACACCAGGCAAACATTTAGTAGGAGAAAATGAAAATTCTCCTCGCTAATCTTACCTTTGCTTCAATTATCCAACGTACGCCTTCTCGAATGCCTTTATTCATAAACATTCTTAACCTTTCTAGCCTGGTTTTATATATTTCTAAAATTTCAGCTTTGGGAAGAAAATAGAATCGCTTTTTGAGAGGGGAATTCTTTTATCCATTTTTTTAAAATCCAAATGAAAGAGAATGAGAAAACAAAATTATGTACAAATATCGTGTTTGTGGGAAATCTGATGAGTCCGACTTAATCGTCACACGAGTACCGTTATCCGCCATTTAACCGGAAAATAAATAATTAAACACTACAAAACACACACATTTATAAGAAACAAATATGTTAACTAATTATAACAAGGATTATAAAGAAAAGAACTTCCTCCTCGGAAGGAATTGATTTTCTAGAAACATGTTAAGTCTTTGTCCATTAACTTTGAATACATTACCATTTCTAAATTCTCAATGTCAACTCCATACGGATATATATTTTTTTGACAATAAAAGGACCACTCCACCTTGACCTTAATTTTCCAGAAATAAATGCAATCTAGAATTATAAAGCAAAACCTTTGACCAATCTCAAATGTTTTTCTTGTAATTTTATTATCATGAAATTCTTTGATTCGCTTTATGAATTTTTGAATTCTCGTATGCATCATTTCTCAATTCTTCAAGCTCATTGATTTGCAATTTTCTCAATTTCAAGCATCACAAGATTGAAGTTAAACATTTTAATTGCCCAATAAGCTTTATGTTCAAGTTCCACCGTAAATGGCAAGGTTTTCCATAAACTATTCTATAAGGAGACATTCCCAATGATGTTTTAAAAGCAGTTCAGATGCCCAAAGTCAAGGCCGATAAGTCTAAAAGACCAATCTTTACGATCCGGGTTAACGGTTTTTTCTAATATTTGTTTTATCTCCCTATTTGCAAGTTCAACCTGTCCATTTGTCTCGGTGATAAGGGTTGCAACTTTATGTGTGATTCCATATTTTTTCATTAAAGATGCAAAACTTTGTTGCAAAAATGTGTTCCCCATCACTAATAATGACTCGAGGAATTCCAAATCGACTCAAAATATTTTCTTTTAGAAATTTTATCACGCTTTATGATCATTGTTTCGACAAGAATTGCCTCGATCCATTTTGAAACATAATCTATTGCGACTAAAATGTAAATAAAACCAAATGATAATCGAAATGGCCCCATAAAATCAATACCCCAACAACAAAGATTTCAATCACCAAAATAGATTCAAAGGCATCATGTTTCGCTTTTGAAATTGATCCTAACTTTTGACAATTTTCACAACTTTTGCAAAAAGCGTAAGTATCTTTGAAAAGATTTGGCCAATAAAATCCACATTGTAAGATCTTTCTTTGACGGTTTTCTTTAATCAAAAGTGACCACCACATGCTTCGAATGACAAAATTGAATAATGCTACCTACCTCATTGTCGGTACACATCTACGAAAGATTTGATCTGACAATATTTGAAAAGATAGGGATCGTCCCCAAAAAACTTTTTTACCTCAACAAAAACTTCTTTTATCTTGTGAATTCCAATTTGATGGCATCATTCCCTGCCACAAGAAAATTAACAATATCTCGCAAAACCAAGGTACTACAAGAACATTAAATAGTTGTTCATCGGAAAATATCATTGATAGGTGGAGTTTGAAATGAATCATCACAAATAAGTTTGATAAATGATCGCTACCACGCTTTCTACACCTTTCTTTATCACTTAATGGTAATATTAAACTCTTGGAGTAAGAGAATCCACCTAATCAATCTTGGTTTGGAATCTTTTTTGATAAAAGATATTTCAAAGTCGCATGATCACCGAAAAACAACAATTGGTGAACCAACAAGATAGATCGAAATTTTTCCAATGCAAATACTACATCAAGTAATTCTTTTTCGTGGTTGAATAATTGATTTGAGCACCATTCAAAGTTTTACTTGCATAGTATATCACATATGGTTTCTTTTCTTTTCTTTGCCCAAAAATGTACTCCAACGGCATAGTCACTAAAGATCACACATTATTTCAAAAGGTAAAGTCCAATCGAGGTTGGATTATCGGGGAAGATGTAAGCATGTTTTTAAGTTTGACAAAAGCTTTTTCACAATTTTCACCCATTCAAAACTAACATCTTTTGTAAGAAGATTACACAATGGTTTAGAAATTATACTAAAGTCTTTGATAAATCTTCAAAAACCTCGCATGCCCTAAAAATGATCTTACCTCCTTCACAGATTTTGCACTGGTAGATTAGCAATTAACTCAACTTTGGATTTATCTACCTCAATGCCTTTTATCAAGTAATGTGTCCAAGAACAATACCGCTTGTTACCATAAAAATGACATTTTTCCCAATTAAGCACAAGCGTTCTTTTCTTCACATCTTATCAACACTTTTTCTAAGTTCAACAAACAATCTTCAAATGATTCACCAAAACTCAAAAATCATCCATAAAGACTTCAAGAAAACGCTCAACCATGTCACTAAAAATGCTAAGCATGCATCGTTGGAATGTAGCCAGCATTACATAATCCAAAAGGCATCCTTCTATATGCAAATGTACCAAAAGGACATGTAAATGTTGTTTTCTCTTGATCTTCAAGTGCAATTTCAATTTGATTATATCCGAATATCCATCTAAGAAACAATAGAACTTATGACCCGCAACTCTTTCTAAAATTTGATCCATAAAGGGCAATGGAAAATGATCTTTTGCGAGTAATCGAGTTAAGTTTTTCGTAATCAATGCACACACGCCAACCAAGAATGGTTCTAGTCGGAATCAGCCATTATTTTCATTTTTAACCACAGAACCCTGCATTTCTTCGACAACATGAATAGGACTTACCCATTTACCGTCATTGTAAATAGGATAAATTATTTCATTATCTAAGAGTTTAATAATTTCATTTCTCACTATTTCTTTCATATTAGGATTTAGTCTTCGCTTGCATTTCTGATGGTTTTGCATTTTCCTCTAAATAAATATTATGTGTGCAAATTAGAGGACTAATACCTTTTATGTCAAGAATGGTCCACCCTAAGGCATTTTTATGCATTTTCAAAATCTCGATCAACTTACTTTCCCGAGATGCATCAAGTTTGGAAGAAATTATTACAAAGTAAAGTTTCACTCTCACCAAGAAAAGAGTATTTCAAATCGATGGTAAAGGTTTCAAATCAATTTTTGGAGCTTTTATGCTTGAAGAAATAGGTTGTGTTTCTCGATGATAAAACTCCTCGCTTTTGGTTTCCAAAAATGGTTTTCTAGTTCTTGCAAAAATTCAAAGGAGACATCAAACATTTCTTATCACAAATTCTTTCACTTTCAAAAAGAATTATTGATATTGAAATTTTCATGAACAATTTCTTCAATTAAATCCACTTCATGTAGTTCGGTATCATCAAATGTTTGTTTGCAAACATTAAACACATTTAATTCCAAAGTCATATTTCCAAAAGATAATTTCAAATGCATTTGAAGTTGCAAGAAATGGACGACCTAAAATGACAGAATTTGTGTTTTTGTATCTATAAAACTATGAAATCAACGGAAAATAAAACTTGTCAATTTGTACCAACACATCTTCTACTATTCCTTTTGGAATTTTAATTGATCGATCACTAGTTGGAGTACAATTGGAGTTTCTTAAGTTCACCCAAACCTAGTTGTTCATAGATCAAAAAGGTAGAAGATTTACGCTAGCAACAAGATCAAGTAAAGCACGCTCAATTCTAGTCACTTCCTATAATGCATGAAATTGTTGGACAACCTGGATCTTTGTACTTTGTGGAGCAAATTGTTGTATAATTGAACTTACACTTTCAGCTAAAAATGCTTTTTTCTTCACATGATTTTTTTAATTGTGCACAAATCTTTCAAAAATTTTGCATATGGGACTTGTTTGATTGCATCCAACAAAGGAATGTTAATTTTGACTTGTTTAAAAGTTCAAAAATTTCTTAATTTGAGTTCAATTTTTGAGTTGGTTGTAATCTTGAGGAAAAGGGACAAGAGGTGAATATCTTTCATCATTTTCAAACTTACCTTTATTCAACTTACCTTCTTCATCATCACAATTTTCATTCTTCATTTCTCAAGATGAATTTAGAACTTTCTTAGATGAATTGTTTTATCAACAATTTTTCCACTTCAAGTGTTGTGACCGAATTAGCCTCATTTATCAATTTTCACCAAGTAGAAGCACAACACCGCGTAGAAGGATTAGTTGAGGCCGAGCAGAAACTTACCCTTTTCTTGAATTCGCAAAGAAGCCGCGAGTGTTGAAAGTGAGTTCTTTGATCTCATTGATAAATGCCGAGAAGTTTTATTATTGATGTTTGTTTGTTCATTCATAAATGCTTGCAAAGTCTCCTCAATTGATTTTACATGTGGGTCGGATATGAAGGAAAATTTGGTGGCTTTTGTGAATTTATTGGTTGAGCTTGATTATTATCACGCCAACTCAAATTAGGATGATTTCTCCATTGTGGATTGTAAGTTTAATATGGAGATTGAAAAGGTTTTCTAAATCCATTCATGACATTTGCTTCAACAGAATGTGAGGACAATCATTAGTTGAGTGTTCTTTAAGTCCACAAATTTCACAAACTTTTTAATCTTGCACGCATTTAACTTCTTTTTACTTTTTTAACTTCCATGTCATCGATTCTTTTAGCCAAAAGCTTTTAGCACTTAAACTATCTTCTTGAGTAAGATTGAGTTTTCCTTTATTTTCATCAACACTATGCCAAGATTGAGAATTTTCTCAAATAGTCAAGATATTCTAGCTTCATCGTAAATTCTTTATCAAGAAATTGACCGTTACACATTGATTCAATAAATTGCTTAGTTTCGTGGATTTAAACCTTCATAAAAGAAACCGATTATACGCCAATTTTCAAAACCATGATGCAAGGGCAGAATTCAACAACTCTTTAAACTTTTCCCAACATTCAAAGAAAACATCTTTAGGATTTTGAGAAAAATTCTCAATTTGTCTTTTCAAAGAATTTGTTTTATGAGTTGAAAGAATTTTTTCAGAAATTCAGTTTGCATTTTTGCCATGTACCAATTGATCTAAGTTTTAACGAGCTAAGCCAAGTTTTTGCTTTTATCTTTTAAAGAAAAAGGAAATAATTTGAGCTTAACAATTTCAATCGCGCAATTTTGATCATCAAATGTGGCACATACTTCTTCAAATTCCTTTAAATGTAAATATGGGCTTTAATCCATACCATGAAAATTAGGAAGTAAAGGTATCACGCCTGGCTTAAATCGAAAGTTGTTTGAATTTAGTGGAAAAATGAAACAAGAAGGAGTAGAATTCGAGGAGGTTGCAAATAATAACGCATATTATGCACTTCTGATTTTCCACTCTTTCCATCTCATTTTGAACAATTACTTCTTCAAATGCCATAATCGGGTGTGTGTGGAGGTGAATCAAAATTGTTTATCAAATTTTCTCAATTATATCTAATTAAACGGCGAGAATTTGGACTACTTACACCATGTAAGCATATAAACACACAATATTTACAATGATATATATACAAACCTCGAAACCTACCTTGCCTTTCCCTTAATCCGCTAAAAACTTGCTACAACTTTAAGGTTGCAAACCCAAGTGCAGTTGTCTCAAGTAATAAATTTCTCGTGAGTCCGAGGTCGATCCACAGGAAGATTATGTAAGTTTGAGAATATTTTTCTTTGAGAAATAAATAGATGTATTTTACACTAGTAAGAAATATTTTTTTACGATAAATTTGAATAATAAAATTGTTGAGGATAGAGATCCACTTTGATTTTTGATAAAGGAATGATTATATTTTCTTACCTCTTTAATTACTACTATTGAATCCATACACAACGAAGGTTCCAATAGAAAGATATTCTAAATATAAATCATGTAATAAGGTGAACATGTTTTATTACTAATTATAATTTATCTTATAACGCCAATACTTGCTTATGGACTCAAAGATTCACGCATTCTTTGTCTACAACAAATTAAGGTATCCACGTTAGTAGTCGCTGAAGTAAAACCGACATTTAACTAAATGGAACCAAGTATTTATTGTGCCAATAGAATGCATAAATCAAGAATACCACAAAACAAGAAGCGGTATAATCTAAAAGATAAATCGATGATCAAAACAATAAAATTTAGTGTAAAGCTACAATTATTCCTTCTCCTCCATCAAGAGTTTCACTCTATTACTCAACAAAATAAACTTAGAAAGTCATAAATTAAGTAGAGAAAATAAGATATTGCATGAAAACTAAAGAAAGCATTTTTTATGAAATTCTAGAAAATCTACTATAATATAAGAAAACAACAATGAAACTCTCTTTTGAAACTCTAACTTTCTATACAAACTTGTGTGTTTAGCAAGTGTAAATGACCTCTATTTATAGGCAACACAATAATTTTATTGGAATTATTTTATTTTTTTATTTTCAAGATAATTGACAAAATGCTGAAAATTTGAAACCAACTCCATTATTTCATTTGTCTGGTCTTTTTGGAAAGAATTCTTGCTGATTCATCTTGATTATCTTTGAAAACATAATTCCCACATGTCTTGGCTTCATTCTCCCACTGATTTGAATGGAATCCAAGCATTATTGGCCAAGATATGATGTAATAATTGTGGAGTGGTTGGCCTGCGGGATCATGACTGCAGATCTTGTGGCATTTTTGTAAAAATCCTTGCCGACTTAATTTGACTTGGAGGTCTTAATAAAAGTTGTAGCCAAATGAGTTGAAGACACAGTAAAAATTTCAGCACCATTGAACATGTGGTCTTCGAGTTATGCCCAAAATACGGACCTTGGTCCAGTCTTGATAGCAAATGGGTCTCTTGAAACATGAAATGTTGATGAACTTTTGATCCAAGAAAATATCATCCCAAACTTTGATTTAGGCTTTAATATATCTGAATATTTGTTTAAGAATGGATTGTGAATCCATATCTTCAAGAATCATCCCTAAATCATGCCGAATTGAAAGTTATGCGCATTGATCCGAACCTCCGCATAAAAATGCTTCCTACTACAATTTTGTATTGATTTTCTATTTTATTTATAACACATAATAATACTATAAATTTATATTATTACTAATATTAATAAGGTAAAATATTATTACAAACCGAAAGTAATCAGATATTTTTAACGCTTTATCAATGTCGCTGAGTTCGCTTTTGGAAAAACGGGTGTTGCCCATATTAGACCAAATATTTAAGTAGTTTTTCCACCGATGGAAAATGTGTAGGTCCCAAGAGGTGAGGTGTAAGGTTTAGAAGGGGTTGAATAAACCTTACCAAATTTTCGATTTTAGTTCTTTTAAAATATTCAACAGAGTCGACTCAAACAACCAGTCCTTGGTGACAAATGCTTGGCTGGCTTTTCAAATTATAAAGACCCACTCAACGCACTGATAGAGTCATATTGATAGTATAACCGGTCGCTTAAGCTACTTAACTTGGGCTTGGTTTGATTTTTAATGTTATAAGACTTAACACCCTTGATTTGTTTTAAGCTTGTTTTTAACACTTATTTTAAGCACTTGGTTATTAATCAGTTGATATCAAATATAATACTAACAACATATATAATGTAAATATGCAGAAAGTAAGTTTGCCTTAAGTAAATGACACAAATATTTATAGAGGTTCCAGATTTGGGTAATTATTCTAATCCTCTCTTCTCCAACTCCCCGGAGGAATCCACTATGTAACATATTAGTTTACAAATGGTTATCACCCGAGACAACCTCGATCGCGACAACAAGCTCATAGACTACCACGGGCAAATAAGCTTCGCTATTCAGCCTCTCACTTCTCAAGTTCTCGATTTGATCACGGCCCTCCAACAAACTTGATAATGGTTCGACCTTGAGCCTTCCTACAATCTTTACTTGGAAAGCAGAGCCCTTTTGTTTTCAAATGTTTTCCTCTTCAACAATTTGAAGTTATCTTCCTTCACAACAGTGTCGATCGAGTTTTTCAAGCCTGTGCTTGGAGGAATATCTTGATGTTTTGTGAGAACTGCAGTTAAAATGCTTGAACATTGCTTGATCGCTCGTAGTTCGTATTCAATGTTTTTTCTTCTCAATAGCTTCTCACTTTTATAGTGTCCATTTGAAATTTCCGCTCGCTGAAGAGATAAAGCACTTTCAAATGTCACTGTGGTCTGCGTCTCTTTGTCTTTTTGGTCCTGGCAGCCTGATGTTGACCTTCCTCGCATTAATGGCATTTGATTTGGCAGTGCCCCACACAAGGTGCAAAGAGTTTCCTATCGCTCATTCCTTTGCACACTGGGGACGTACACTTTGGACTCGCAACTTTGACATATTACTATATTGAGTAATATTCTTGACTTTAATCAATGGATCTAAGTCAGCTTGTCTCGATTTGACCGTCAGCTTTTACCCTGTGTGACTTGAGGTGCTCCAATCATTGATCACTCAACCGCTGCTTCAACTCTGACCTGGCTTCTTAAGATGACTCGACCGACACTTCTCACACTGTTTCAACTAACTCTCCTTCGCCGAGTCCTTGGTCCTATCTATTACAATACAAATTACAAGGAAAAAATTGGGCCAACTTCCTAGTTTAAGTTTTACAAGGTATCAACAAAATCTATCAAATAAATTTCCTAACATTTTCCCCCTTTTGATGATGCCAAAACTTAAAATAATTAAATAAACATCAAACAAATACAAGCAAAGTAATAACAAAGAATGTATGTTTGAATGAATCATTTTATTGATCATATCATTCTTGTCCTTTACAAAGAAGTTTACATAAGGTATCGTAGATTTTCCTATATAGAAGCTCTATACAAATACAGATCAAGACAATGTATCTAAGCTTAAGAGATACAAAAAATATACGTAGCTTATTACAAAAGCACTTACATTGGAAAATGTATTTACACAAAACACACGAGCAACACACTTCAATGCCTTTGTATGACTTCTTTCCTTTTTCTTTCTTCACCTATTCCCGCGATCTTTCACTATCGCCTTTTTCTTTTCTTCTCTTTTTTTTCTCATATGTGCCGCTGGCAAAGCAGGTCATCCCTTCGGCCGCATTTTTTCCCATTCGCTAGTCAAGCTCTAGCGCTTTCTTCTGCCATCCTTATCTTTGCTTCTTCAATTTTATGTGCAACTTCTAAATTCACCGTGATGGTCATGTCACCTTCAAGATTTCAGCCCTTTTTCTCGTGATCCAGTAGCAGGACATCTTTCGTCACGATTGAGAACTTCTTCCGAAGGCCACTTTGTCTTTCTTTTCGACTGGCCTTCCTCCTATATACCGCACAGAGCCTGGATTTTCTAGCCGAGCGAGCGCTGTAACTATGTCGGGCTTCTCACTCGTGTTGCACACCCTGCCTTTGCTGGGCTGCACCGAACGAAGTACGTCAAAGTCATTCTCGGAATAGCCTTCTAGCCTGTGAAAGGCATGTAACTGAAACGTATATCTGACG